>BQNB010093206.1:0-26427 GCA_026074375.1 Tanacetum coccineum | reverse complement strand
CACCAAGACACGGAATCCAACTTTGATTGTTTAAGCATAACGTTCCGTCAGCGCGAGATTCTAACTTGTTAATCATGCCACACAAATCTTCGTTGATGAAGTTCTCTTCCTTTCTGGCTTTCGTTTGAGCACTCAAAATCTGCTTAGGAAGGTTTAATCCTATAGTCATAACCAAGGCTCGAACTCGTAGCGGCTTGCTTCTATCCTTTCGACTCAGGGCATCAGCCACCACGTTTACCTTTCCTAGATGATATCGGATCTCGCAGTCGTAGTCGCTCAACAATTCTAACTGACGTCTTTGCCTCATATTCAGCTCCTTCTGGTCGAGAATGTGTTGCAAACTCTTATGATCAGTGAACACAACGCACTTGGTACCGTACAGATAATGTCTCCACATTTTTAGGGCAAACACTATAGCACCAAGCTTTAGGTCGTGTGTGGTATAGTTCTTCTCGTGAACCTTGAGTTGGCGGGATGCGTAAGCTATGACCTTCTCTCTCTGAATCAAAACTGTGCCCAACCCTTTATACGAAGCATCACAATATACCACGAAGTTCTCACTTCTCTCTGGTAAAGCCAAAATCGGCGCACTACACAACTTTTACTTCAACAACTAGAATGTAGCTTCTGCCTTTTCTCCCTATTTAAACTTCCTTGTGAGTCATGGATGCTTCGGATCGTGTGTTAGGCATCTTCTTACAACACAACAATATAACGCTTGGTAAGATTTCTAGGTGATGTGAAATTGCTAACAGTGTTAAATAAAATTTACGGTAAATTCACATAGAAAATACATGATCGAAATACATATTCATGGAAACCCTATAATGCATGATGCACATAGCATAAATAAATCAAATTATGACATCATATCATAGATAAATATCAATTTCATATCATCGAACATTAGTGATTACATCACAACGTTTCAAAATACAGAAAATACGAGTTCTAACACTACGGTCATTACTAAACGCACCTACTCAATGCTACAATACTAACGAACATCTCTAAGGACGGTAGCCCATATGCTTCCTAGCACACGCCTCAAGTCTGCCGACCCTCACTCGGTCATAAAATCAAAGTCGTTGCATCTGCCTCAACTCTTTCTACATACGTGACATGCCGCGCTGGAGTCGGTCAACTCTCTGACTTTCAACACTCACGGTGCCTCTAAGCCTCCTGTTATCCATCTCTAACTCTGTAACCCTCTTAGTGAAAGCAGTAACTACCGACTCAACCCCAACAATCCTATGTCCCTGCTCTCTTTGAACTCCCTCAATAGCCTGTATACGATGGACTAGGATAGCTTAAGTGTGATCATGGAACCTCTGAACCAAATCTCCTAATGTCTCATACGTAACCTCTACTGCTCCCTCCTAAGCAGGCTCAGGAATATCCTCTGGCATCACAGGATGCGTAACCTTCTTAACTCTGACCTCAACCGGGCCTCTCACACCCGTCTCTGTCTCATCTCGATCAACAGCCTCAACTACAACTCTAGCATTAATCCCTCTATCCCTAAGAGCATCTGCGTAAGCAATACACTTACCAATCTCCGCCTGAATCTCTGGATCAATATCCTGCTCTAAGTAAGGCTCATCACTAACTCTGATAATAGCATCATCCCTCAAACTAATCTCTCTAGGATCAACATCTACATCTGTCAGATAACCAGAATCCTTAACTCTCTTAGGCGATGGTATCAAATCAGCACGGATAGGAGATAAAGCTCTACAGGTGATAATGCAGGTACAGACATCGTGGGGGACCTGCGTCTCTTGTAAGATGGCCCCGCAGAAGTACTCGGTAAATCAGGAGAAGAATGATCTGACAATGAGTGCCCCGATGAAGAATCAGATGAAGCATCTGAATGAAAATCTGATGATGCCTCAGATGATGAATCTGAAGAAGAATCTCGAGCTGAATCATCTGGAGAAAAATAATCTGATGAAGAATGATCAACAGGATGTCCTACAGCAAGCTGCGGAACAAGAAACGGTCCAACCCTCTTCCTCGCAGTCATCATATGTATCGGCCCATTAGGATGGTAGCGGTACGGTCGACCATGAGGAATAGGCTGTCCAGGTGATAGAATCATAACCCGACGACGAGGTATGATAGGTGATCTCTGGGTAGAAGCGGTAATCTCAGTGAAAGGCGTACCATGGGTAGGTGATGGTGGTGTATCTGGTGTATCACTGTCTGTGGTGTCATCATCCGATGATAAAAATGGTGAGATAGCTGGTAATGGTGGTATATGGTCTGATGATGGATCCTCAGATGGATCAGACTCTGAATCAGATGCAGGTGAGTAATCAGGAGAAGCTGGTGTATAGTCTGGGGATGGTGGTATAGTAGGTGCTATGATAGGTGTCTCTGTGGGTATCACTGGTGTGTCAGTCTGAGTAGCGGGTGGAGTAATCACTGGTGTGGTGTCAGGAATAGTAGTAGGGATAGTACCGAACAAGATCACTCGTCCAGCAGGTGTCCCCACGCTATCCTCTGATGAATCCGAAGAAATCGAGATAACTGAAATAGCCATAACCTGCACAAGCAAAGTTCATATAAATCATCTTTATATCAACCATGCATGATGCAAAAATATGAATGGGTGAATGGGTAACTGGATGAATGCAAAATGAATGAATGAATGAGTCATCGAGCACGTCATGATAGGATGAAATAAGAAATACTTAGAAATATTAGATATACTTAGTATTTAATACGTATATATTATTTACGTAGTACTTAGTTATGTATACGTACTATGTAAGGTCACGTAAGGCACATAATCACGTAGGATCACATACTGGTTATAGTCCAGACCTAGTTTATACTACCTGGTTCTCTATAACCTTGGCTCTTGATACCAAACTGTCACACCCCCAGACGGGGCCTGGACGGAACACGTGTCCGGAGGCGTGACTTGATTGATCATCTCAAGTACAAAGCATAAAGAACGACCTCTAAGGGTACGTTTTGAAAATAAACACCGTTGCATAGATTGAAAATAATAATAATAAGTTTTACATCGATTAAATTTAAAAGATTCAAAGTTAAAATGCGGAAGCTTAAATAAGTTCAACAACGGTATTTAAAGACATAGATAAATCTCTGGTAAACCGGTACAGGCAAATAGACTTCACATAAGTCAATCAACAGCATCCATGCTAAGCACCTGAGAAAAACATGCTTAAAACGGTCAACATAAAGTTGAGTGAATTCATAGGTTTAGTTCAAACGTTATTATAGTGGACCACAAGATATCAAAGCGTATGCGACAGTTATAACAGATACAACTTCACATAAAAAGTATTTACGTTGCACTAAGCTCATGACACTGAAGCTAATTACGCAAGTTAGCATGTACATTGCTATAAGTATTTGTTTGCCCTTCTAGGTGTCCGACTAAAGACAACCTAACCAGTACGACATGACATATATCCGTTTATTGGGCGCCTCGTGGGTAGTGAGCGCTACTCACCCGGATAGGGATAATTAATCCCAATAGATCTATTTATTCATTCGCGCTCTCTAGACCGGTCCTCCAGTCAAGAGATTGACAGTTCATGATAGTTCGGGCAGTAGTGGTCTAAAAGCTACTTAGGCAACACGTAAATAGGGAAAATCTCACGTAAAGTACTTGTGTCCAGTTTTAAAAACAAGTAATGTTTCTCACCCCAAGTTATAAAACATTTATTCAAAACGAGTAAAAGAGTGGGGCTATGAACTCACCTTATACGGGTAGTGGATCAAAAGGAATCAATCAAGTGAAAATGAATCTCACGGTTCTAGCGACAACCTATCATATAGTCGTCGTTTAAGAATGATGTACAACGAATAAAGCTTAACACAAGAACTGATCATTCGAGCATGGGTAGCCACGGCGTATCCTTTTCAAAATGTACTTTCGATAGTTATAAGTTTTGACAAGTCTTGACGTTTTGAAACATCTTCAAAAATATTTCGCCTTTTAGTGTATTTCGTCTTTTAATGCATTTTGTCTTTTAGTGAATTTTGTCTTTTAGTGTATTTCGTCTTTTAGTGTATTTCATCTTTTAGTGTCTCGACACATCAACGTTGACTCAATAACTAAAAATGTTGACCTAAACTCGACACTTACGTTTTTCTGCGTTTTATCATAAGTTTGATAGTAAAAGTAAATTTTCGACGCTTTTATAAAGTTTACAAAATTTCGGCATGACCTTTCTAAAATATCGACTTTCCATTTTTATCATCTTCGACTCGTGAAAATATCCGTTTTTCAAAAGTACATCTTTTATTGACTTGAAAGAATATCCGATCTATTTTCGACAACACCTCAAATATCACAACAAATCCGTTCTAAACCTAAACCTCTTCGACATTTAATTTACGCTTCCAACAAATCCAACATCTAACTTAATGTCTTTGCCAACAATATTTAAACTTAATATACGATAAATCTTAAATAAATAGAATATAGCCGATGATAACAATATATATATCAAAATTGTCACAACGAACTTTTATGCACAAAAGTACAACTACTTTTTATTTTCTTCCATTTATAAACAAAAAGATTAAACTTAGAGACTTGTAGTTTTATAGAAAAATAGATAATGATTTTCACAACGATCCGCTTTGTACGCCTTGTTCGGAATGATCATAGGAATGCAAAAGTACAATTTATTTATGAAAAAGTAGAGATGACTTACAAAGAAACACGATGAAAGATGATTAGAAACTAAGAACAACTCAATCGTTGTTTTATAATATACCCGGATGAAATAACAATCAACTCGAACAATATATCTTCAAATGGTTGATCAAAGATGAAAAAAAAATGTATGGATTTGTATATGTTTGTTGGCGTCCGAACTCAAGAAAGAAGGGGGAAAAAGAGTGAACAAAGTGTGTGTATTTTCTAGTGAGAGAAATAGTTTAAGAGTGAATGAGAAATAATGAGATTTGGTGGTTATATATTGGCATGAGATGGGATGCACCTAGACTTAGTGCCTTGCTTTGTTCGACCAAGTACAAGGGAGAAAGGGGGACCGAAATGGTCCACGAATGAGAGCATAGAAGGACCTTGTACAAGACATTTTGTAGGAGGTTTGTTTAATTTGTATCAATTTTCAAAAAAATAGAATCCTAAGCTAAGAGTGTGTGTGTGACCGGTTATGATCAAGGAAAAAGGGGGGGGGGGACCAAAAGTGGCTTCCAACATTCTAAGAATATCATGCAAGCTTGTGTTTAATTTCAAGAGATACCATGCACAGGTATAGATATAAACCAAAACACGTATCACGTAAATAACGAAACGAGTAACGGCATCACGAAAAATTATGAAATTTTAAATATTGCTTTAAAACATAAAAACGTGGCTATTGCCAAAATACTACAACGTTCGGTGTCCCGGTTCGCTCCCGGTGACGATTCTCAGTTATTAACGAAACAACTTCCCGGTTAAACGGTAAAGCTAAACGAAACTTTTAAAAATTCAAATTTCTAAACGAAAACGGCTATTTTATTAAACGGAAATTCTTGAGTTGTCACAGATAACATATCGACTCATCCGTTGAACATCTAATGTACAACGATAACCTATCGACTCATCCGTTAAACATCTAATGTACAACGATAACATATCGACTCATCCGTTAAACATCTAATGTACAACGATAACATATCGACTCATCCGTTGAACATCTAATGTACAACGATAACATATCGACACATCCGTTGAACATCTAATGTACAACGATAACATATCGACTCATTCGTTGAACATCTAATGTACAACGATAACATATCGACTCATCCGTTGGACATCTAATGTGCAACGATAACATATCGACTCATCCGTTGAACATCTAATGTACAACGATAACATATCGACTCATCCGTTGGACATCTAACGTGCAACGATAACATATCGACTCATCCGTTGAACATCTAATGTGTAACGATAACATATCGACTCATCCGTTAAACATCTAATGTACAACGATAACATATCGACACATCCGTTGGACATCTAATGTACAACGATAACATATCGACTCATCCGTTGAACATCTAATGTGTAACGATAGCATATCGACTCATCCGTTAAACATCTAATGTACAACGATAACATATCGACTCATCCGTTGGACATCTAACGTGCAACGATAACATATCGACTCATCCGTTGAACATCTAATGTGTAACGATAGCATATCGACTCATCCGTTAAACATCTAATGTACAACGATAACATATCGACTCATCCGTTGGACATCTAACGTGCAACGATAACATATCGACTCATCCGTTGAACATCTAATGTACAACGATAACATATCGACTCATCCGTTGGACATCTAACGTGCAACGATAACATATCGACTCATCCGTTGAACATCTAATGTATAAAATCTTTCCCGGGCGACATGTCGCCCGGGAAAGGTTTTTATATTTGCTAAAAAGGCCCTCCAAAATTTTTGTTATGGCGCCATTTTGCGCTAAACGACAAAGTTGTTATTTTCCCGAGCGACATGTCGCCCGGGATTTATCTGGTATCAAAAGCATATCTGGGTTTACAGGAGGTTACACAAAACGTGAAACATAAAAAAAACCACTCTTGGCGATTTTAACACATCACCACCACTACCTCCAGCACCACTACCATAGAACCCACCACCTCCACCACCACCAATCACCACATAACCCACAACCACTTACAACCGCCACTCACACGAGCACACAAGCACAATACCGCCACCACCTCCTCCTCTAAACCTTAATTCTTTTCTAAACCCTCTAAATAACAATTCTTCTACTTTTTCTAACCCTCTAATTGTTGGTGGTGTTTGATTTTCTTTTTTGTTAAACACGTATGGTTTTTTTTAATTTTGTTTAATTATAATAAGGATTGGTTAAAGAAGTTTAATAAGCTACTATAATAAGTTGTTAATTATAAATTGTGTTAATTTTTTTAGCCGTGGACAGCCGAAGAACGAGCCGAGAGCCAAGAACGAGCCAAGGGCGAGAACGAGCCAAGTCGACAGCCGAAGGTATGTTGTAACTGTTTCTATCCTTTTGGTGGACATGTCATCGGGGAATGTTTATAGTTATTAGTTTGTGTAAAATGCAAATCAAACATTCCTTGACACTCTAAAATGCAAATCCAAACACTCCTTGATATGTAAAACGCAAATCCAAACACTCCATGACACTGTAAAATGCACATTCAAACACTCTTTATGCTGCCAAAATAATGAGAATAAGCTGCATAAGCTGTTTAAGAACAGCTTATGCTGGTCAGCATAAGCTATTCTTAAACAGCTTATCAAAATAAGCTGTTTAAGAACAGCTTATGCTTATAAGCTATTGTTAAACAGCTTATCAGAATAAGCTACCAACGATAACATATCGACACATCCATTGGACATTTAATGTACAACGATAACATATCGACTCATCCGTTGGACATATAATCTACAACGATGACATATCGACTCATCCGTTAGACATCTAATGTACAACGATGACATATCGACTCATCTGTTGGACATCCAATGTACAACGATAACATATCGACTCATCCGTTGGACAACGATGACATATCGACTCATCCGTTGGACATCTAATATACAACGATGACATATCGACACATCCGTTGGACATCTAATGTACAACGATAACATATCGACTCATCCGTTGGACATCTAATGTACAACGATAACATATCGGCACATCCGTTGGACATTTAATGTACAACGATAACATATCGACTCATCCGTTGGACATCTAATGTACAACGATAACATATCGACTCATCCGTTGGACATCTAATGTACAACGATAACATATTGACTCGTCCGTTGAACATCTAATGTACAACGATAACATATCGACTCGTCCGTTGAACATCTAATGTACAACGATAACATATCGACTCATCCGTTGGACATCTAATGTACAACGATAACATATCGACTCATCCGTTGGACATATAATGTACAACGATAACATATCGACTCATCCGTTGGACATCTAATGTACAACGATAACATATCGACTCATCTGTTGGACATCTAATGTACAACGATAACATATCGACTCATCCGTTGGACATCTAATGTACAACGATAACATATCGACTCATCTGTTGGACATCTAATGTACAACGATAATATATCGACTCATCCGTTGGACATCTAAAAACGATAGCATATCGACTCATCCGTTGGACATCTAATGTACAACGATAGCATATCGACTCATCTGTTAAACATCTAATGTACAACGATAACATATCGACTCATCCGTTGGACATCTAATGTACAACGATAGCATATCGACTCATCCATTGAACATATAATGTACAACGATAGCATATCGACTCATCTGTTAGACATCTAATGTGTAACGATAACATATCGACTCATCCGTTAAACATCTAATGTACAACGATAGCATATCGACACATCCGTTGGACATCTAATGTACAACGATAACATATCGATTCATCCGTTGGACATCTAATGTACAACGATAACATATCGACTCATCTGTTGGACATCTAATGTGTAACGATAGCATATCGACTCATCCATTGAACATCTAATGCACAATGATAACATATTGACTCATCCGTTGGACATCTAATGTACAACGATAGCATATTGACTCATCCGTTAGACATCTAATGTGTAACAATAACATATAGACTCATCCGTTGGAAATCTAATGTACAACGATAGCATATTGACTCATTCGTTGAACATCTAATGGACAACGATAACATATCGACTCATCCGTTGGACATCTAATGTACAACAATAGCATATCGACTCATCCGTTGGACATCTAATGTGTAACGATAGCATATCGACTCATCCGTTGGACATCTAATGTGTAACGATAGCAGAGAATCATCGTGAAGAGGAAGATCAAGAAGGAAATAATTCACCAAAGATTGAGACAGTTACTTATCATGTTCTAGCTACTTATGGGTGATTTCTAAATAGTTTTGCTACCTTTGATATGACTATCATCGTTATAATTATAACATATCGACTCATCCATTTGACATCTAACGTGCAACGATAACATATCGACTCATCCGTTTGACATCTAACGTGCAACGATAACATACCGACTCATCCGTTGAACATCTAATGTGTAACGATAACATATCGACTCATCCGTTGAACATCTAATGTACAACGATAACATATCGACTCATCCGTTGAACATCTAATGTACAACAATAACATATTGACTCATCCGTTGAACATCTAATGTACAACGATACCAGTTACAAACACAATACAAAACGATTTGTTAATGTAAACAAGGTTTAAGGTATGAGAAAAATAACAAGGATGAAATATTTACCAGAATGTAGTAGCTTACGATCAAAAACTGAGCAGTGTTTTTGTTTGTGCTCCAAAAACACTGACAATTGAGCCGATGAAAATATTAGGTGTTCGATTAGTGTTGTTGAGGCATGCGCGTGTGAGATACGCGCATACTTAAAAAAATAATTATAATAAATAATTATAAATAATAATTATATATTTTATAAAAATATTTATAAATAATAATTATTTATTTTATAAAAAAATAATTATATATTTTCTAAAATATATTATTTTTGTTTAAAATTATTATTTATATAAATTTTATTTATAAAAAACAAAAGTATATAAATATATTTTTTAAATATTAATTATTAAAAACTATAAAAAAAATTATTAAAAGCCTTCCCGAGCGCCCAGAAAAGAGTTTATTAAAAAACTATACAATTTTTAATATATTTATAAAAGACTGTATAATTTTTTTAATAAAACCATTCCCGGGCGACATGTCGCCCGGGAAAACTTTTAGTAAAAATTATAGTTTTGATATATTTATAAAACTTTATAATTTTTTAATAAACTCTTTCCCGGGGGACATGTCGCCCGGGAAACGTTTTTATATTTGCTTAAAAGGCCCTCTAAAATTTTTGTTATGGTGCCATTTTGCGCTAAACGACAAAGTTGTAATTTTCTCGGGTGACAATGTCGCCCGGGATTCATCTGGTACCAAAATCAGATCTGAGTTTCAGGAGGTTACACAAAACGTAAAACATAAAAAAACAACTCTTGGTGATTTTAGCAGCACCACCACCTCTCACCCACCACCACATAACCCACCACCACCACCACCACTCACCACATAACCCACCACCACTCACCATCGCCACTCACACGAGCACAATACCGCCATCACCTCCTCCTCCTCTAAACTATAATTCTTTTCTAAACCCTCTAAATGATAATTCTTCTACCTCTTTTTTTAACCCTCTAATTGTTGGTGGTGACATTCTTGTAACAGTAGCTGAGAGCATAGGTTTGGTTATAATTATTTTTTAATTTTGTTAATTATGATAAGGTTTGGTTTTAATTATGATAAGGTTTGGTATAATATGGTGTTAATTATAAAATTGTGTTAAAATTTTTTTGTTTGCCAGTTGACAGCCGAGAACGAGCCAAGGGCAAGAACAAGCCGAGCCTGCCACAGAAGGTATGTTTTAGCTTTTTTATCCTTTTAGTATCCCCGGGGACATGTTGCCGGGGAAAGTTTATAGTTACTAATATGTGTTTTCGTGGTATTAGTTTATGAATTGTACGTGTAGTCGAGCAATATATATGTTTATAAGCAAATCCAAACAACCCTTTAATGCTTATAAGCTGTTTTTAAACAACTTATAAGTATTAAAGGGTTGTTTGGATTTGCTAATAAACAACTTATTATGTTTATAAGCAAATCCAAACTACCCTTTAATGCTTATAAGCTATTTTTAAACAGCTTAAAGCTGTTTTTAAACAGCTTATAAGCATTAAAGGGTTGTTTAGATTTGCTTATAAACAACTTATTATGTTTATAAGCAAATCCAAACAACCCTTTAATGCTTATAAGTTGTTTTTAAACAGCTTATAAGCTGTTGTGTTTTTAAACTGCTTATAAGCTGTTTTTTTTAAAGTTATAAGCTTTTAAGGGTTGTTTGGATTTCCTTATAATCCGCATATTCTTAAGTGATTAATTTGTTTTAGAAATGTTTTAGGATTTTAGTGATGAATTTCAGAAAATCCTCGTCTGAAGTTAATCATCCTATAGAAAACCCGTCCGAAATTAATTTATAAGAAATTAATTTCGAAAAGTCTCCTGTTTGGGACTGTTTTTTGAATGTTTTATCTCATTTAGGATATGAATGCGTATAATTGGTTTACTATTTGAGTTGATTTCGACATGTTTCTCCTTTACTCCTAGGATTGTCTTTAAAACATATATTTGGGGAGTTGAGGGAAATGCTGCTGAAATTTTCTCAAATACGTTAAATCGGTTATTCGCATTATATTTTGTGACGATCATTCAAAGAGTGGGTTAGGATTGCCTTCCATATTTGCATAGGTTAACAAAAACATCTCGTATTCCTCGTTTGAATGTGTTTTGTTAAGTTGTATATAATAACTAATTGTATCGTTAAAACGCAGTTATGGTAATTGATAAGAGTTGGACACTTTTAGAGCGTCATGAAAAAGCATTTAGTTGTGTCTTACAAATTCGTCGATGGATGCATGACGTTAGTTAATTAGGCCGGGAATATAAAATGTCCATGCAAGTCTTGTCGAACAGTATTGTAGGTATCCATCGAAAACCTTCCAAAACACATTACGAGATATGGGTGGGACCCAGGTTATAAAACATGGGTTCACCACGGTGAACCGGATCTTCCTCCGCCACCGCTAGTAATAGATAACACAAGACAACCTCAGATGACTGACATGATAGCGTTACTTAATGATTTTAACTATATTCATCCGAATAATGAACAAAATGAGCCAACTCAAGGAGATATTAGTGAGACAAGTAATGAACCGACTCAAGCTAAACGTAACGAGTTTGAAGAGTTATATGCCAGTGCCAACGAGGAGCTGTATCCCGGTTGTGACTATGTGACTCGATTAGACTTTGTGGCAAAGTTTACATATTTTAAGGTTAAAGGTAAATTGACTGATTCTATATTCAATAAAATGCTAGAGTTTTTCCAACATGTATTTCCCACCATGAAAGGACAGAAGCTACCGCCGTCATACTATGCGAGAATAAGAAGACTTTAAAATGATGGGTAGGGTCGAGTTCGATAACATGCTTGTGTTAAATGATTTGCTTCTTATTTCGGGGGGACAATAACAAAGTGTGCATTTGCTGCCGGTGTTTGATAAAACGAGGTTAGATGGTAAGACAGTAACATACCGGGGAAGAAAGTTCCTAAGAAGGTGTTGTGTTACTTTTTTATCATTCCTAGACTACAACGTTTGTACAAGTCTAGTCACACTGCAAAGGAAATGACTTGGCATGCTACTGGAAAGTGTATGGAGCCCGGTAAGATGCAACACCCAGTTGATGGTAGAGCATAGAAGAACTTTGACACCAAGTATCTTAATTTTGCAAAAGAACCTAGAAATGTTCGATTAGGGTTGGCTGGTGATGGTTTCAATCCATTCGGCAACCTTTGTCAGGCTTACAGTATATGGCCGGTGATATTGACAACATATAATCTGCCTCAATGGTTATGTATGAAAGAGAGTTCTTTTATGCTGACGTTGTTAATTTCTGTCCCTAAATCCCCAGGTAAGGATATTGATTTTTTACTTTAGGCCTTTGATTGATGACCTAAAGGTTTTATGGGCACTGAAAGGTGTCGAGACTATAGACGTTGCTACAGGCCAGAAGTTCAATATGAGAGCGATAGTTTTATGAACCATCAATGATTTTCCTGCTCAAAGTAGTTTGTCTGGGTGGAGTGGGCAAAGTTACAAGGCATGCCCTACATGTAATGAAGACACTCCATCTGTGCATGTGTTAGGCAAAACAGCTTATGTTGGCCACAGAAGTTTCTTAAAGAAGCCCCATAAATGGAAGAGGTTACTTGAATTCAATGGTGAGATAGAAAATGGAGATCCTCCTAGAAAATTTGACCGGGATCAAATCCAGGCTCAACTTGCTAGATTGCCCACACGTGTGAAGGGTAAACATCCGAGTTATGGGGGTGTGAAGATAAAACGCAATGTTCTTGTCGAGCTGAACGGGACTAAACGATCTATTTTTTACGAGCTTGAGTATTGGTCTTTTCTTACACTAAAACACAATTTAAACATCATGCATATAAAAAAATGTGTTGGAGGCCATCTTGAACAATTTGTTAATGAATGACAAATCTAAAGACACCGCCAAGTCAAGACAAAAATTGAAAAGGTCGGGCATTCGAAGTGGCTTGTAGCTTGGCCAAACCAAAAACGGGAAGTGCTCGAAGCCTCAAACTGCGTATTCTTTCACACCAGAGAACAAAAAAAGTTGTCAGCTCATCAAAGGAGTTAAACTGCCAGATGGGTTCAGATCCAACTTCAAACACAAAGTGACCGATAATGATACCAATATAACAGGCCTGAAGTCTCATGATTGTCATATAATGATGCAACGTTTACTCCCTTACGGACTTCAGTAATACTGGCCCGATGAGGTTGCAAAACCAATAATCAAGCTATGTTCATTCTTTAAGCAAATCTGCTCTGCAACTTTGATGGAGGATGACATGTTGAAAGCTTAGAGCAAGGTGGTCGATATTATGTGCAATCTTGAGCTCATATATCCTTCTGCTTTCTTTGACATTATGATTCATTTGGTTATCCATTTACCTCTAGAGGCTCTTGATGACGGGCCTATTCACCCCCGATAGATGTTTCCATTTGAAAGATTCATGAAGAAGCTAAAAGGTTATGTACAAAATAAAGCTAAGCCAGAAGGTTCGATTGCGAAGGGTTATGTTGCAAAAGAAGCATTGACTTTTAGTTCTCATTATTTTCGGGATGTTACCATGAAATTT
This sequence comes from Tanacetum coccineum, assembly GCA_026074375.1. NCBI lineage: Eukaryota > Viridiplantae > Streptophyta > Magnoliopsida > Asterales > Asteraceae > Tanacetum > Tanacetum coccineum. Next base: position 12,521 of record BQNB010093206.1, on the reverse strand, counting down.
AATCGTCCCGACCGTAATGTGGACCCCCTCCCCCAACGTGTCAGTTTCAGGTGTTCCGATCACTATGTAAATCGATTGGTTTACGGTCGGTTATTCGGTTTGATGCCCAAGAGTTGAAGAAAGTGATATGGTATGTACTTCACAACAGTCTTGAAATCGACATGTACCGGTCCCAGTTCGATAGGTACGCGTTTTTATTTTGAAACTTCTTTTTCTTAACTTATATTTTCGACGACTTATTCTAATAACATGAATATTTTTCAGTAAATTTCCTAACAAAGACATGAAAGAAGAATTCCCCAACTTGTTTAGGTCGCAGGTAAACTTACACTTATTTTGTGTACTTAACTATAAAAATAACGATATCATATTTTGTGTTCTCTATCTAATCCTATCTTCTTCATAGATTCGTCAATGTTACGTAGAAAATGACCCAGGTGTTAGCGCAACCAGCGAGTTATTCGCTTTGGCTTATGGACCAACACCGACTTTAATCTCAGTTAACTCTTGCGTAGTCAATGGTGTGAGGTTTGTCGTGCACAGCCGCGATGAACGTCGCACAACTCAAAACATCGACATTTTTTCGCCCGGTAGGAAGGACGGAGAAATGTAATATGGTCAGCTTCAAGAAATCCCTGAGTTTTTATATTTGTCATTCAAAGTTGTGTTGTTCCGAGTTAAGTGGTTTGACACTAGCAACGAAGGACGTAAAGTCTAACATCTTGTCCTTAGAAACAACATGACACAAATCTTGACAAATGGTGAGGCGTTTAAAGATGATCAATACATTCTCGCAACACAAGTCAAACAATGCTTCTACCTTGAAGATATTGCTAGACGACAACCCCACTGGAAGGTCGTCGAACATGTGAATCATAAAAAGTTTTCGGACGGGGGTGTCATCATGGTAGAGGAAGATCCTGATGTTATACATTTTGACAACTCATCTGATCTCCCACTTTCTACTATTTTGAATGACTTAGATAATGCGACCTTGCATATAGATGGTCAATCAATGGAGGTTGACGTACCGCCAGATATCATTGAACTTGACGAAGACAATGATATTATTAATGATGAAGAGGCCCTTCCTCATGATTTAGCAGATTCTGATGATGAAGACCTCGTCAATGTTGATGATGATGATGGTGTAGAAGTTGTTTATTCTAGTGAAGAAGAAGATTGATCTTGAGTTGTAACTTGCAAAAGACACTTATATATTTGAATGAATGAATGAAATTGTTGTGGATTGTTTAAATGTGTATATTTATTTGGATATGTATGTATTTGGATGTGTGCATGCTTATATTATTTTGTTCATGAATTTCTATATGTTATCCTAATTGTACTTGTACAGATGTCAGCAGATGTTGCACGGGGCCACGGCGGTGACGGTGGCGGTGATGATCGTCCCCCTACACACCATATACCCACCGGTTGCGGGGGTTGCTTCGTTAACCGAGGTAAGAATTTCTAGATTATTATAATACAAGCATAAATTTGATACATTGAATTTATTTGCCTTGAATTTTTATGACTTATCACTCACTTGATTTTGCAGGCAAAGGCACCCGAAAACCCAATTTGGGTGGAAGGAAAGCGGGCCGGCTGCATACCCGCCAGGAGACCCGGAACCTCAGGTTAAAGAAGATCACTGATGACAAAGGCCCCGTCCCGATCCGGTTTGAGTGGGATGACAAAAAGACCCTGATGCCTCTCGGTGAGCATGCATCTCATTGGTCTAACTACCTTGGGGAGCTTATTAGGGAGATGCCTTTGTACTACCCTTCTTGGCAAAAGGTCCCGGCGGAGCGGAAGGCGGCGATCGTGACAAAGATTGGGGTCAGTTATTTCATTATCCTTTTATGTTTATTTCATTATCGTGTTCATTTATTTAATTGTGTATATTTATCTAAATTCGTTTATTTATTTATATCATATAAATAAATAAACAAATTTAGATAAATATATAAATTATATCTCTAACTCTGTCTTTGTTTTGTTGTATATGATTGCAGACGCAATTTGACTTGAAGCCTCACATGCAATCCCAGCGTTGGACAGATATCAATGCGGGCATCCAGCAGCATCTGCAAAAGTTGTACAATACCAACAAGGCTTCCCTCAAGGCAGCGCATTGGGTTATAAACCCTGAGACCGGGACTTACGATGTAGAGAGCATCAGGGAGAGACGTCCCGAGAGCATTACCCCGGCAGATTGGGATGCCCAGATTGCCTTTTGGAATGATCCCAGGAACCAAGCCCGAGCCGCTCAAAATCGCCAAAACCGGGCAAAGAGCACGGTCGTTTGCCGGCAGGGATCCCGATCACTTGCTCGCCTTCGAGATCAGATGGTAATAAACATTATAATTATTTTACATACATATATACATATATATCTGATTATACGCTTTGGTGTGTTGTGATTTGTCGTTTTTAATTTGTTTCATCTTATATACGTGTGTATGTACAGATGGAGAGCTCAGCCACTCGGGAGTACCCGTCGCTGATCGACACCTTCTTCGTGACACACACTGTTAACGGGGTATTCACGCGGGATGAGGACCGAGCTATATACGTAAGTTTTGTTTCAAAACACGCACTTTAATGATTTGTCGAGAAATAATGTAGCAACCCGACTAATATATTAACTATCTTGTGTTTTTGTCACTACATAGGAGGAGATGTTGAGGCTGCAGGCTCTAGGCTCCAACACCGAGTCGGGTGTGCCCTACACTGAAGAAGAGATCAATGCCCTGGCTCGAAAGGGCAAGCAGCGGGGGCACCTTCCCGGTGTTGGTAGGGTATTGCCGGGACGGGCCACAGATGTCCTCATTCCGCCCCCTCCGCCCCCGCCTCAATGCACGCACAACTCCGCCGATGTCGAAAAGCTCAAAAAGAAGAACAAGTACCTAACCAAACAGGTGAACTTGATGATGAAGCTTTTTAGAAGTGACGACAAGTTTTCACAGATGCTTACACAGTATGAGTCAACACCTGAGTTCGGTAATGCCAGCGGGAGTGGCGGGTGCGGGGATGATGAGATGGCCGACGATGAGGACGGCGGCGAGGATGAGGAGGACGAGGAGGATGGCGATAGTTAGAGATGTTATATATGGGTTAGTATGCTATTTTGTTTCTTTACGTTGATCTTGGCGACCCTTATGTAAACATTTGTTTCCCTATCTAGTTGAATATTGACTTGTATCTTGCGGATAATGCAAGGTTTGCGACTAGGAAGCCCCGTTTTGTAGACTATATTGTGTTTATTAGGATTTTGGACGATTTAGCCTTATTAGATCAAATGCGTTGATCCATTATATTGTATTGTGTTTTGGTACAAGTTGTGATGTATTTGGATAGTGTCTATATTGGTTTATACATGTTTGATGTTTGGTAGATTTTTTCCGAATAAATTCCAGAAAAAAATATAGAAATTGCGTGTTGTGCAGGCTGCACTAAAAAAAATTCAGACCTATCCCAGGCGACATGTTACCCGGGAAAAGGCACACTAAAAAATATTTCAGAGGAATCTCGGGTGACATATCGCCCGGGAAAAGCTAAACTAAAAAATGACAAAGCAATCCCGGGCGACATGTCGCCCGGGTTAACCAGCACTAAACGCCAAAAACTATTTTAAAAATTGACTAGTCAACGTATATGAAACTTTTCCCGAGCGACATGTCGCCCGGGATTAGTCACAATTAATTAATTAATCTATCATCAGGGTTAATTAGTTTTTTTAAGATACCACTTTCCCGGGCGACATGTCGCCCGGGGAAACTCAATCCACCTGTGGCACTAATAAGTTTTGACGGAAACTAACGTGGGCCCCACAAGTCCGCTCGGGAAAGAGTCGCCCGGGATTGTATCCCAGCGAGCTTTTCCCTGCAACTTATCCGGGCGACATGTACCCGGAATCTCATCCCGAGCGAACAAAATCTGACCCGGGAAAGCGTGGATTTGTCGCTAGGGATTGTGGTAAATGTTGTAGTGTATGCATTGAAAATTCTTCTGACGGAAAAAATGAAGAAACAACATTCGATCTCTCTCTCCGATACTCTAATATAAGGTTTGTTCTTTATCCTTGCATTTTGTATATGTAGTTCTGTTTTTTTTTTTTTTTAATTCATGTTTAAAACTCTGGATCATGGTTATTATTAATTTTATGTTTTCCCCTGTTTTATAGATTCACACACAAAACATGTTTATAGATTATCTGAAATTTGATTTCGAGGGGGGCAAAATGTAATTTTTTTCTAATGTATATCTACATAGTACAAAATTGATACTCAGAAGCAAAATTTTTGGAGGGGCCACAAACCCCCTTGGCCCTATATATCTTCCGTCCTTGGTTGTGACTATATGTGATTTTATTAATTTAGTCTCTGTTATTAGATATTCCACGAGGTTTATTTATTGGCTCCTAATAATGTGTTATTAGCATGATTGTGCATCGTGTTCCTATTTTGAACTTTTACGTTTAGTGCATGTATGTTACTCAAGGGGCTGTTTGATTGTTACTTAATGAAATGACTAAGCACCCATCACTGATTCCGACAAAGGCAAGTTTGTTTGGCAGGGGTGGCTAAAGCCTTGTGGAGGCCTAAAGCGAAATTCAAGTATGAGGCCTGTTTGAATTTTTTTTTTCACTTTGCTAAGCTGTATTCATTGGAGCAATAGAACATCTAATTATCAAACCAAGAACACAATGCAAATTTAAGATTTTATTGAATATAAAGAAAAATAATATAAGAGAAAAAAATAAACTTCGTTTTATGATCTATAAGTAGGGCTAAAGAACCAAACCAACACGAATGAGGCTTTTTCATGTTCGTTAGTTTTGGTTAACTAAACAAACCAACTAATATGAACACTTAAACAAACGAACATTCGTGTTCATGTTTGTTTGTTGAAAAATAAGTTATTCTTATTCCTTCAAAACACTATTCATGAGTGATTCTTGGCATGTTTAATTTGTTCGCTATATCGGCTAAAAGTCATTAGACTTTATATCATTAGAAGAGCTCAATTCATCTTTTTGTAATAATAAAAAGATGGACATGGTCGTGTTTTTTAATCTCAATTAAGAACTTAGTCGTATGGATTTAAAAAATAAGCAAACATCCTTAATAATTTTAGCAGTTTTAGTAGTAGGGGCTTTTTATAGATCGAGACCTCAAGATGGTGCCCAAAAGAATATGTGACCGACTATATATTCGTAAAGGGTGTTAGAAATTTGGGGTCTTAAATATTCTGGGGCCTAAAGCGATGGCTTTAGTTGCTTTACCCTTGAGCCACTTCTGGTGTTTGGTAGAAAAAAATTAATGTTGAATGGGCCAAAGCAATTCTGAATGGGCTATACAAGCTCGAATGTCACTCCAATTCATTTTTTTCCCGTTACCCACTACTAGAAAAATGACTTTCAGCGACAGACATTTCCGACGGAAAATATTCCGTCGCTAATTCTGGAAATATTCCGACAGATTTCCGACTACTATGCTTTTCCGACAGATTTACGACGGATTTCCAAGAGATACTGTTGTTTCCTGCCACTGTTTCCAACTGAATTCCGACGGACCAGAAATTAGCGACCAAGATTCAGCGACAGACATGTTCCATCACAAATCTGTCGGAAAACTGCTGTTAGCGACGGATTTCCGACTGAAACTGCTGTTAGCGACGGATTTCCAACTGAAAATAGTCGTCGCTAAAGACCTGCCATCATCACATATTTTTGCTATGGTAATTTTTTTTTCATTTTTCATTTTTATAGTGTTTTTAGTTTATTTAATTATTTTGTTCTAAGTGATAATTTTATATTTGATCGAAGATTTCATGACTAAAGTACTATTATGATGACAGAAATAAACACATGAGATTTTTGTCTAAGTTGATGGATATTTAAAGAAACGAACCATCACGACAACATTATAATATTACCATCACTTGAACTATGAATTTTAAACACTAATATTCAAATATTAATAACACTATTTCTTGAATGTCGAAGTTCTTAATCATCTTTTAACAAGATTCGATGAAGGACGAAAATAAACTATAAACGTTCTAGCATTAAATTAGATACAATGTTAAATTGGTAAATTTATGTTATTTATATAATTCATTCAAAACAAGTATCAAACAATTATTTTGACTCAGAATCATTATCAGTTACCATCTTAGAATCACTCAGCACGTTGATTCATTCGGTGCTAAATTAACTTTTTTTTATCAAACAACCCCTTACTTTTCTTTAACAAATAATTGGTATGATGAGTTGCCGTAATATGTTGTTATGTCTTTATTACTTTACTCAACTATCATGTAATTCTAATCATTTTTGCATTTTAGAAAGCTGGAACTACAAAGTTTTTTAAAAAAGTGCAAATATATTCTTTGAAAGCGTGCACACATGTTCTAATGAATTTGGTGAGAAACTGAAAATACATATATGTTTTTTGAAGGCGTGCACATATGTTTTTAATTGGTGTGCGTACATGTTCGAATGAATTAGATGAGAAATTTCAAATACATTTGTTTTTTAAAGGCGTGCACATATGTTCTTTGAAGGCGTGCACATTTATATTCAACATGATATATTTGTATTTGAATTGTACTTAATTTAATATCAAATTTTGTGTATATTATTTATGTACTTGATTTGTCATAATTTTTAAAAGTTACATTTATACCTTTTATGTTTGTGATTTTGGATTTGAAAGTTTAAAAATGTACACTACAAACATATGTTTAGTCACCATTTTAAGTGACACATATTTGTTCAAACAATTGTAAACTGAAAAAACATAAAATAATTACATTTATAATGAAAACCCATATGCACATGACTTTTTTTTCTAGAATATGAATGATGGAAAAACTAAATCTAAAAAAAAGAAAAAAATTGTTCCCAAAATTAAGGTACAAAATAAGTCAGTGAATGATAATATGAGTGATTGTAATAAGTCAGTGAATGAGGAAGTTGTAAAGGTTCAAGAAAAGGGTAGTCTTTGGTTGCAGTTTAAAGAGGCAAAAGAGGCTTCAATTAGTAAGCCTAAGGGCTTGTTTACTAAATTATACAATGTAGTTAATGCTTTTTAATTTGCCTCTTAATTACGAGGGAGAGTCATTTGTGTGTCTACCAATTAAGAGACAATAAAGACTTTGAGAGGGTGTTTGATAGCTTTTGAATGAGGCAATTCAGAGGGTAGATCAAAATCGGTCGGAGGCAAGTTTGTTTGATAATGACAATTTAACACTCTGAACGATTCTAACTGGTGCTGTTTCATTCTGGGCCCCGACCATGCTATTTCATTCAGTACCATTTTCTTTCACAATATCACCTTTTTATATTAAAGAAATGTTTCCTCAATTATTATTATATATATCATCCTTTTATAAAAATTGAATGTCCGTAGTCAATACACATGTCCAACATGCCACATGTAAATTTCATATTTTGTATTATTAAAGGATATGAGTAATTAATTAATAGAGTTTGTATAAGTAAGTTGAATAAAAAAAATGTCGATTTAAAACAAAAGTTTTGTTAATGTTTCAATTGTTATGCTTTTCTCTCTATTATAATACACATATGACTTATTTACTAGAGTAAACTACACCGTTCATTCTTATGGTTTGCGTTGATCGCATCCCTTCATCCCTTGACCGAAAAAGTTGCACCATCCGACCTTAAGTGGGAAACGTTTTCCGCCGTTAGTCCCTCACTTTAACTGGGCTCACTAACTGTCGTTAAGTTGTTAACCCACAAGGGTAAAGTCGTCTTTTCCCTTCACTAACAAAACATAACATATTTTTCGTTAGTTTTATTTTTTTTATATAACGTCACCAAAACTTAACACATTTTCATCTTTTGATTTTCTCATCATCTTTTTCACACCTACCTACAACAATCAAATCCCATACATACCAAGATCCCATCTACGAAAATAAAATCAAACCCACACACATCAACTTCCCAATTCACACAACCTCGAATCGCACAAAACAAAAGCCCATAACCCCAATTTACACTACTTCATTATTTCATTTTCGAAAGGATACTCTTAATAGATGATACCAAACTCATACACCTAACATCACTCTCTGCACAAAGAAACACCGCCACCATTGTGTTTGTTCGACTATGATTAGCGGTTGTTCGGCGGCGTCTGCTCGGAAGCTCTTCGACAAGGCATCGTGTGATGGTTTCCCATATTTTAATCGTTGGGTTTTGTAGAACATTAGAACAAATTAGTTTTGGGTTTTGCAGATTTTAATTTGAATGAGACGGGATATGTAAAAATTCAGTTTTTTTAGCTCAAGAAAGTTAGGATCTTCACAGAAATTGGTTTGTGTATTAGATTTATTGTTATCAATTTTCAAGATTGGGATTGAAATGAATTTGTTGGAAATTATATAGATTTAAGTCTCTTTAAATGAAATGGGTTCTTTTTATTTTTGGTACACCGATTAGTTTTAACATGTATACTTTTGTTTTGGTGGATTTGTTTTGAAATTTGATAAATTTGTAGAAGATGTTGACAATGAATTGAGTTGGTGTGAGGTAATGGAAGAGGATGTTGGGATATTTTTGATTTTTGATCTTGGGGTTTTTGTTTTGGATGTGACATTATTTTTTTCTTTATCTTATTGGTGTTTAACAGTGTGCATTGATGAAATAATTCTATAGATATTGATTATCTGCAGTCATGATTTGGCTTTACGTAATCTCAGATAATTGTAAACAATGATCAAAACAAAAGTTATAATGGTGAACTAGAGAATATGGTGGTGGGTGGTTATTGTTGAAGATGAAGATGAATATGAATAAAAGCAGAAGTGTAAAATGACGAAAATACCCTCATGTGGGTATCACGTGTGGGCAGTTAACGAGTGTTAGTGGGCCTAGTAAAAGTGAGGGACTAACGGCGGAAAACGTTTCTCACTTAAGGTCGGATGATGCAATTTTTTTTCGTTCAAGAGACTAAGTGCTGCGGTCAACGGAAACAAGAAGGGACGAACGGTGGTAGTTTACTCTATTTACTATAACAAATTATTCAACGCTAATCATTAATTTTTATCAAACAACCCCTGAATCACATTCATCCCATTAAGATGCAACAAGGAAAAGTTAAACACCCCCTAAAATCCCTTGGTGGACATAATAGGATGAAATCAATGATACAAAGATTTCTTGCCCGAATGATGACTGACAAAATATTTCTCCTCGACTAGTGGAGGGATTAATCTGGTGAATACGACTTGGATCTATGCTGAATATAATGAGGCGCATTTTATGATTACCGAGCAAATGCAGGCTTTTGTGATCATTATAATATCCGCATAAATAGTCGTGTTAGGAAGTAGTTACTGTTTCTTTCTTTGTTAGTCATAAGAATGGCATGTCATTCTTATATAGTTGTTTGATTAGTAGCTCTCTTGTTGCTTGCGAGTGTCCTTAAATGAACTGTGATGAGGGACTTCACATTCATCTTTTGTATTTAAACGTTTTTTGGAGTAATTCAATTTATCAGAGAAACATTTTATCCAAAAAAGCAAAAATTTATCTTAATAAATCAATAATAATATTAAAAGTATCTTTTACTATTATACCCTTTTGGATTGAACCAAAACATTTAATAATTGGAAAATTTTGATTGGTCTAATAGAGTTCTGTCAGTTCTGGCACTTATTTGTGTTTCAAAATAAAGTCCCCCAATACATGTTATACATATATACAATTGGTATACCGTGACGTTGTTTTGTAGAAAAAGGAAATCACAAGATCTTTCCGAACTATGTGATAAGTTACAAAAACTACTCTATACCTTTAGCTATATACGTTTTTTTAAATAACAACGTTATTTATGAAATATCTAATTGATATCTAGCGATTTCTTTATGAAAAATATAACGACAAAAAGTTGTTTACATTCCGAACAAAGTGAGACAAATATTACAATATTGCTGGCCTACATACGATTTATTACAAAAAATTAACTTTATTTATAAAAGTAAACGAATTCGGACGACTAAATGGGATTCTAACCTAAAGCCCAAATTTGCAAACTTCATATCAACGCCTAAGTTAATAACATCTAGAACCGTTAAAGTTGAAGGGAAAAGGCTAAACTTGAAAAAACAAAGCTATTTAACCGTTTCAAAACCTAAAATTTAGAGCAAACAACAAATATGTAAAGCAGCATGAGTATAAAATTATCCACAAAATTGTAAATCAACAACCTAATAAGTCACAACAAAAATATTTCCGATTTTGCGTCCGGGACGTTTTAGGACTTTAATATGGGGTCTTGGCACATGCGACATACTTCACACTTTTTTTTATATAAACAAACTGCAAGCTCTTTGCAATATTACCTGTAATTAATATTTGTATTATAAAAAATAAGCTAATATATACATTTTATCGAACACTTATGAATAATAACATCTTATCTATCAGATCATAAGCATCCCTTTATCGGCAAGCAACACAAAGATGGATGGTGTGGATGAGTCCCCTAGTATCCAACCTTTTTTTGGTATTCAATATAACTCTCCTCTATTACTACTAGTACGCACACATAAAAAAGTGGCTTAGATGTGTTTGGTTCATTTAAATAAAAATAAGGTAGTGATGTGAAAGAGTATCTTTTTTTTGAACGGCAATTTATTAAAAACTAGCAAGGAGGTAGAAGAGATTACAAAGTAAGGTAACTAGGACATTTCATCCAATCGTTCCAATTAAATTTAGATTTACATCTATGAGAATGTCTTCAAAGAGACCCTCCAAGCGCGGCATGTTAGAATCGAATAAGACTTGGTTACGAAAGAGTATCTTTGGAGAAGAAAGAAAGGTTTTAAAGTATTTGGTTACAAAACTTGAACTCATGACATAAGGATCCCTACCAATCAGTGTAATTACTCATTTTGTTTGCAAAATCCCTCTAAGTCAATATATACTTTACAATTTTCTTAATTTGACAACACGTCCACTAAAGTTGAAAGAAGAAGAAGAGAAAAAAAATAAAAGAAAAGAAAAACATAAAGCTGACATATGAGTTATTGAAATATCTGTTCGTTTGCCATCTTGGAAGGAAACACCTTTTGTTATATTTCTCCACCAATCTATTTTACTTTTGTTTAATTATTTTTTGGTTTAGAGTATCAACAATAGAAAAAGTGGTTAGTATTTCAAAAAGTTTTTTGATATTTTTTTTTGCATTGCATGACATGTTTTTTGAAAAAAACTTTTTAAAAAACTTGATAAACCTCAATTATTTGGTAGAAGTCTTAGTCATTAAATATGATTTGCATTAAATGCATCAAGTCGACTTAATACATTGTAGATGCTCTTATACTGATGGGTACTGTGGTGTCCCCTTTTAAAAGTGTATTTGGTTTGCTATCCGGAATCACTATTGGTATAACTATGAAAAGTAGGTGAATGAAATTAGAGACTATGATTTCATTATTCATGTTTCGTATGTAATTTGTGGTATGTGTAATTATTTAAGTAGGATTTACTTAACTAGTTTAAAATTTTATTAAATGTGTCATAAACATGGGCCCCATATGCAATTACTAGCAAACCAACCTCCTTGACAAGGAATGAACCTATGGGTTTCAATGTCACTTTTTAATCCATTCTGGGTCACTAAACAACAACAGTGAGTATCATATCCATTTTTTGATTCCGAAACTCACATATCAAACGCACCCTAAGTGATGACACTTTTTATTTTTATTTTGGATAAATTACACTGTTTGTCCCTCAACTTAGGTCAAATTGCGAATTTCGTACTCACATAACGAGGGTTGATGTCATTAAACCTTAAAGTCCAGTTTTGGTGCCCGATTGGTCCCTCGAGACCCGTTATACGTAACTGTGTTACTTTAACATTTTAACCATAAGCTTTTTTTTAATTTAAATATTTCATTATTTCATCGTTGGTCCTGACTCAAAATGTAATACGGTAACTTTTACCGAGAACATTTTTTTTAATTTACCCCATTGGTCTATAAAGCGGTTTTTTATCTTTGTCATTTTTCCCTTTTATATCATATACTAGCTTAAAGACCCGTGTAACCCTGGGGTTATTTTAAAGAATAATTTTGTAAGAAGTAATGTTTGTGAATAAAGTAAAAAAAATCAACGAACGTAATAATGTTTCTTTAATATTTGAAAGGATTAATCAGTAACAATTGAAGTATTCGACAAACAATTGAGTTTTGTAGCAATAAAAATAAGAAACGTCCATGCGTTGTCGTCTTCAGACTTAATGGTCTTGAAGAGTATAGTGAGACACATTGAAGTAATATCAATAGTTTCATCCATCTCAATGTGATCATCAACATTATTCTTATAATGCTACCACAGTTTCATCGTCCAAAGAACTAATATCAACAACATTGTTATCTGCACAACGATCACTTTAAATCAATCTTTTACGTTTACGTATCACCGAGACAAGCTACATAAATTTTAAAAATAAGTTCCCTTTATAAAAGATTAT
>BQNB010093205.1:0-18535 GCA_026074375.1 Tanacetum coccineum | reverse complement strand
CCTCTTATTTCTCTTTGGATAATGCTATGTGCCTATGATTAAGTGTATGTGAATGCTATGTAAATGCTATGGGAGTTATTTGTGCGAAGTTCCATTTGGACTTCTGCTCAATACTACTAGCCGACCGTGTAGCTCTAGCCGGTAGGTGGTAGGTTTGGAAATCTGTAAGCGCGTGGACCACTATGGATATGTTGATTGAGTTTGGACTGTTATGGTATGATGTGTTGTTATGACGGAATTCTAATTACTACTGCTTGCATTCTGCTTTCATATTGCACAATTGTTCACTCTTAAATTCTATCACAGCAACTGGGTTTACTTCTAAACCTACGAGCTCACCAACTTAAATGTTGACCTTTTCGAGTATTATTTTTAGGTGAAGCGAATGCTCGTTGATAGCAAGTTAGAAGGCCTAGTAGCAGACTTTAAGATCATCCCTTGCATTTTAGGAATTCTATTTATGTTTTATTTCGGATCCTTAGACTTGTATCACTCTGATGTTGAGGAGTTGATTTGTAACAATTCAAACTATGTGATGTGTTTCTCGACTTGTCTTGGCACAAGTTCCATGCTTGATGTCGGAGAACGTTGTGACACTTTGTTTCAATACATTTAGTTTTCTCTATATTGACGCCTTGTGTTATGACGATCAATTCTCCGTCACGCCTTATGTTTCCGCCTTAGTCGGGGTGTGACATTCACGCCAAACGCTCTTTTTGTTTATATGTATTTTGAAAGGTTTTACGCACATATATTTACGTCAAACGCTCTTTTTGTTTGTATGTATTTTGAAAGGTTTTATGCACACATCTTTACGCCAAATGCTTTTTTTCCTTTGACAGGTTTCGTGCACATATTTTGTTGCATATGATGATGATGAAGTATTGTTGGACGCAGCAAAGTTAGTGGCATGCAGTCAGCCCAGTTATGCATCTACATGTATTGTTAGTCTTTTCGTATTCACCAAGCAGTGTTTGGTTGCTGCAGCAGTAGCGTTTGGTACTCACTTTAATGATGCAAATTCCAGCAATGTACAAGTAGTTGTTTGGGAATGAATTTGTTGACCTGCAATCACTGCCACACGAGGCGCATTATGCGCCAAACATTTACATTACCGTCATGAGCGTAATTTGAGTTATTACGGTGTTTGTTTTGGCTTATATATCATGCTTATGGGTTACTTGGCCAAATAAGCCATAAGCCGTCTATATAAGCCGAAACAAACACCACTTTGGTTTTGGGCTTATGTATCATATGCTCACCTTTTTGGCAACTTTTAAAACTTTCCGGTGTATATAAGCTCATTATGACATAAAAAGACATATATGCCGAAAAGTTTCAAAATAAGCCACAAAAAATTAAGCTTATGAAAGATAATCCGAACACCATATAAGCCATAAGCCCGCTATATAAGCCACTACAAACATAGGTCAAACAACAGTCTTTGTTTTGTGTTGTCTTCGAAATTTTTTCCATTTTACGGAGTTCAATGTATGAAATGTGCAGGAAAAGAAAGAAAGAGAAAAAAGATGCGGGAGAAGGAGGGTGGACGGTTGTTTGTTAGAATAGAAAGATAAAGAAGTTGGGCTTAATTTCTATTGTTTTCAGAAAAGGGAGGCGCAAAGAAACGGTATGCTCATTAGTTTTTGCATGTTTAATTTCGGTTAGAGGTTGTTAAAGGAGTGGGTCAAATGGGTCAAAACGTGTTGGTCAGTTTTTGTATTTAAAACATTGAATTTTCTACTAAGGCTTCTCATGGCATTAAGAATGTTGTAGTAGTTTTCCACTCAAGCAAAAAATTGTGCCATTTGCATCAAGATACAAGTGATCAAAGTAGTGATAGTCGAAAGCACAAAACTTTTAAAAACATTTGATTGTGTTATATAATAATTGAAGTTATTCATCTTTTATAATCTAGATTTGTTTGCTTATAACTTCTCACCTTGCTTATTTGAAAGTGAATAAGCAGAAGCAAATACAAACAACATTGCTCGACAACACGTATGTATGACTCTTTCACTGCTAATCTTTTTTATGTTTAAGCTTAGTTTGGTCGGGTTGGGCAAGTGCTCGAAACGGAGCCACTTTAGATGCGCCATTTTTTAGTAAGGTCAGAAGAGGGCGGCTTGGGTTGAGCACTAGCACTATTTTGCTCTTTTTATAGAATATCTAAATAAAGAATGGATCTATTATTTATGATGACAATACACAATATAATTATAGTAATAATCTTGATCTTCAGTTGACATGATTTTGGAAGTTTCGTACGTCTAAAATATACTTTGGATCAACTTTTAGCTAAATTCCTTGATTTTGATTTGATCCCTTTGAGATAAAACGGTTTTATTATAAACGGTTTAGATCAGTCAGGATATAAGAATACTATAAACCAATGCATCAGTTGTCGGTGAAAATGTTGGAATGGGTTTGTGTTATTGAATTGTGCATTTATACTTTTATAGTTCAGTTTAGTTTAATTGGTATGGAAGATGTACGAAATGAATTTACATGTTGTAAAACTATGTGTTAGCAGGTATAATGTTGTGCAATGCTGAAATATAGTTCCTTTTTTATTAGGATTCTGCGAATTCTTAGGTCGTGTGTAATAGGACTACTATCGCGTAATGTTGTAGTTAGATTCAGAAAATATGACTTTTACATACTGGTGTGTTCAGCGTGTTGTTGCAAGGGATATGTCTAGAGAATTGTCTGTTATCGAATAGGCGTAAATATTCAGTACAACTATGAATCCCGTTGTGTTTACCTGTTTTTTATAGGTTGTAGATGCAATTTGAATATATTGGATCTTGATTTTACCTACTGTTGAATTATGCATTGGTATTATTCCAAAATGCAGCGCACAAATGATTATCTAGCATTTTCGCTTGCGTTACTGATTTTTCTTATTGTGAATGATGACAACATTTTAAGCAAGGAAGAGGTATGACAAGTCTAACACTTTTCACAGATCAGGTTTGTTTTAAAATGTATTTGTTTTAAAGTCATTGATCTGAACGTTACCCTGATTCAGTTTAATTATGCACTTTACCCCCTCTTGGCTTGAATGCAGTTGTACAATAATTAAACCGAAGTTGTACGAAAATTAAACAACGATCTGTACTCGGATATGGTGTGGAAAACCACCTTATTCCTACTTAGTGTTCTATGTTCACAGGATTTGGTTGATTTGAAACCTGAGATTATTGATGTTTGAAGCCTAAGTCCTACTTCAACGTCTCTTGCACAACTTATACTTTTCCTTTGTAATGGTTAAGAAATTTAAATTTTAAACATTAAACGATGTTGTTTCCATGTGGTTCTGGAAGAATATTAAGTGTTTTGCTGGCGATTAACGATGCAATAAGGCAACCACTTTGAAAATCATGAATTACTTTGTATGTTTTTCTACAACTTTAGGTTGCAACTTTGATCTGATGTAGTACATTTTTTTAGCAGAATTAGTGATGGTGTCATCTGAAGTACTCCCAGTTTTAACTATTGTTTCGTTGGTTACCTTTCCGTTGCAAATAATTAACGTAAAATCACGCGCTCTGTAGCGGAGCGCGGGTTGAAAACCTAGTTTGAAGGGAAAACGAGCTATTTTTATTAATAGAAAATATGATGACGATGTTGACAATGAAACTATAAAAGCCGGCAAAGAGACTTGTAGAATCAATTATTTCTTATACATTGCAGATCAAGTTATTTCATCATTAAAAATCAATTTGATCAATTTTAGATTGTATGAATGTGTCTTTAGTTTACTATTTAGGATTGAAAAATTAAAATCCATATATGACAATAAGCTAAAAAGGTAATGGTATGAACATTAAAAGTTCTTTAAGTTATATTATAACAATTGTTTAGATATTAACGGTATAGATTTATTTCTGAAACTAAGAGTTTTGAGAAAAATTATATTTGTGAAAAATGCTACATCGATTGATATACTTAATCAGAATATAAATCTAAACTCTTTCGTAATACTTATATGGCGTATATAATAGTATCAACCATTTTGGTTACAATTTCTTCTACAGAAATAAGTATTTTAAAACTAAAGTTAATTGTAAGTTATGTATGATTGCAAGTGTCACCAAAAGATTAGATTTGTTAGCTCATTTATCAATAGAAAATATAATATTATACTATATTGATTTCGAGAAAATAATCAAAGATTTCACATAAAAAACTTGGAAAGACAAATTTTGTATAAACGATTTCTCAGCAAATAACTTTAATAGAAAAAGTCTCGTTTTAAAGCTTCACTGTAGGCCTCTCAGAAGGTTGAGCCGCCCATGTTCATCATTTTGTAAATGTAATGTGAATTGATTGATTGATAATGAATGGTTTGTTACTATTTATAAATATAACACATGGGCTTGGCTAAACATACATAATATAATATTTACTAGTAGGATTTACATTGAACGCTCAAACTTGACCGACACTCATCATGTAAGGCATATGAAAAACTCTTGGTGAAGATGTCTGCATACTCGTAACGGATACATGTAAAACACGAATGTGACGTGTTGCAACCAGGTCTCTAACAAAGTGTATGTCAAGCTCGATATGTTTTGTACGCTAATAACGCACCAAAAGATAAATATACCGCATTTGAATAAGCAACCAGTGAGAAAGTCGAGAAAAAATACAGCTAAAGGATAATAATCAAATATCCAAGCTTGACTCAAATCCATTATGACGATATGCCGAAGTGTATGTCAAATAACTATTGAGATGATTTTACATAGGGGTGCTTGTTTAAGCTTATTTTCTAACTTATGTGTTTTCAGCTTATGTTTCATAAGCTTATTGTTGAATTTATAAGTTTTTTTAAGCTAATATGAACGTATGAGTTTGAATATAAACCGAAAAATACAAGCTCGTTATACATAAGTCGAAGTCAACTAAATACCTCTTATTTGCACCCCCTTTACATATAAGAAAACGAAAGTTTGGTAAATAATTAATTATACAAGTAGTAATGGTCACCGTAATTGGCGTTGCTTGGTGGCGGATTTGGAGGCTTCGAAATCAGTTGGTCTTTGACGCTTCGCCTCCTAATCGTTCGACGATTTTTGATGACATTGTTTCTTGGTCTTTTTTATGGTGTTCTAGTAGATGTAATAGGGTTTTTTCTTGGGAGTATTGGTTAAAAAACCCCTATCTTATTTCTTTGTAATGTCTTTCTAGCTCCTTGCTAGTTTTTTTTAATAAAGTTGCCGTTCAAAAAAAAAAGACGAACCAACTTGTCCTATAGTTGAAATATATATACTAATAATATGTATCCCAGACAATTATAATATGTTTTTAGCTCATCAACCGCCGTTTTAAGCCGGTTTTTCTTGAGGATTTAACACCCGGATTGAACCGGCGGGTTTCATCCGACCCGGGTTGAACCAGTCTACCGGAACCACCCGGTTTTCACTTTTGACAAAAAAATTTGCTAAACACAGTGACGTGAATGGAGTATGGGGAAGATGACACTGTAGACTATTGAAAAGAGTGAGTAGGGGTTATATGCATTTGTCAAAATAGTCGGTTACCCGCGCATAGCGGCGGCAATAAATTTTTTACCAACTCAACTTTTTACGCAATTTCCTACTCATATTGTAAATTCAGTTTCACAACGCTTGAATGTATCGTGTTCGTATGGTTTTCCCGTATCATTTCCACGCCAACACCATAATTAACATAAACATTCTCGCATGATAAAAACAAACACTCTCCTCCGAAGTATATAGTTTTAACGTATCAAGTTTATATTTAATTTATGTTAAAGTTGTAAAAAATATAAATCAACATAAAATAAACTCACTAAAAATGTAAAAAAAACAAAACAAATATAAAAATATATCAAAATGGATGTTGAATTAAATAGCAAATTTTTTTAAAAAATGGTTAAATTATATCATAATAAAATTAAATTGATAAAAAAATATTTCAATTTGAAAATTTTAATCAAAAGGTGACACATGCCACTTTATGATGTGGTTTCTTAAAATGAGATGGATGATCAAGATTGCACCTCCTTATCTTAATTTTTAATGCGTCCCACATTATAAATACTTATATATTTTGTCCAAAACTAGTTGGTTACCCGCGCATAGCGGAGGCAATAAAAAATTTACTAACTCAACTTTTTACGTAAATTTCCTACCCGATAGAAATTTGGTTTCACAAATGTATGTGTTCGTTTGGGTTTCCCGTAACTTTCCCGCAACACCATATTAACATCTTCATTCTCGCATGTAAAAAGACAACACTCTTTCCGAAAGTATATAGTTTTAATGTATCAAGTTTATATTTAATTAAGATTAAAGTTGTAAAAAATATATATCAACATAAAATAAACCCATTAAAATGTAAAAAAACAATAAAAATATATCAAAATGGATGTTGAATAAATAGCATAAAAATATTAAAAAATAATGAGTTTTATGTTTTTTTTAAAATAAACTAAAAAATTTAAAAAAAAATTAAAAGTAAAAGTCAACTTTTTTTTTAAAAAAAATTAAAAATTATTTTTTTTGGTTTTTAAATTTTTTTTTGTACCGTCAAAGTAAAAGTCAACTTTTTTTTAAAAATAAAATAAAATTTATTTTTTTGTTTTTAAAATTTTTTTTGTACAGTCAAAGTAAAAGTAAACTTTAAAAAAAATAATTTAAAATTATATTTTGTTTTTTTTTAAATTATACTTTGTTTTATAACAAAAAAAATTAAAAAAACATAAAACAAAGTATAACAAAAAAATATTACATTTTTAAAATTTTTTTATTTTAAAAAAAAAACATAAAACAAAGTATAACAAAAAATTAAAAATAAATTTTAAAAAAAAAGAAAGAAAAAGAAGTTGACTTTGACTTTGGCTGTACACATGACATCCTAGGTGACAGCTGAAGTGTATAAAAAAAAACAATGGTTACACATTTTGGTGACTTTTTGAAAGTAAGTACTTGTTGAACATTGATGATATTACTATTTTTATTTATACACAACATTTGTAGCACTTTTCAAGATATTACTATTACTCTATATACTATGGAGCAAATGTTTGACTACAAGTTTGACTTGGGCTCCCACTTTGGGCCGGCCCAAGTAGTTTTTATTTTAAGTTTAGTCCAACATCTAGCCCAACTGTTACAGTGCTACAATGCCAAAAGTAAAAAAATTTCAAGAAAACGGACACTCAACTTTTAACTATTTACGATTTTCCCATTCATATAAAAAAAATACCCGTAGAAATATTTTCGAATTGCGATTAAAACGAGGCCAATATTGCAATGCTTCTTAAATACGCACGATTTTATAAAAAATGTCAAAAAAATATTTGGATCCTTAACCGGACTACTTTTAACCCATATTATTATCAAAGCTAAATATCTTTCGACATTTGCTTAGCCCCGCCGCAACGCGCGTGTCATTTTACAACTCGTTTTTATTACAAATGACAAACTTAAAACCTCTTTTGCTTTTGACCCTATAAATGACAACTTATAGTTGTTCATGTGATGATATTTAACAATTCCTCTTAATGTTGTCATTTGTATCTACACCGAATTATTCCTTTGCATCTTTCTCAATCAGTGATATTTAATAGATTCCATGTAACTATATGACAAATGAAATGATGAAGTCCAAAATTCACTAAGAGATGATGCATATTCTACCCCCAAGCATTACTAATAACTCGATGTTATAATCTGGTGCACCTTCGGTTAATATCATCATAGCTTATAGACTCGTAGAAACACGAATATCTTGAAAGGAATTATTCATTAAAGAGTTACGTCTGTGAATAAATAACAAACAATAAAGAACACAAACAACAAAGAACGTAAATGAGTTTCATTATTTTTGAAAGGAATAATAAGTAATGTGTCAATGATACGATAAACAATTTGGTTCGTAACCATTAAGAAAATAAATGTGCATGGATCGTGTTCTCCGAAATGTGTCGTTTAGTTGGGTTGATTGGCTAAAAAAATCCTCATCTTGTAACTTTGTGATTTTTCTAGCTTCTTGCTAGTTTTTTAATAAAGTGCTGTTCAAAAAAAAAAAAAAATTTCACCACAAACGTTCATGATTACATACTTTGATATATCACGGAATAGGAGGTTTGACACAATGTTCTTCCAAACACATATTTGTATACTTTTTACCGAGTGATTGCCCTAGATTCGGATAACATATTTTTTAAGCATTTGACCCACATTGCAAATACCTGTATTGATTTAGTCATAAGTAGCTCGGTGAAATCACTATACCACAAGCTGTGTAACGTATTTTACTATGCGACGTTATATGAGGGAAGGGAAACTGGCATTTGAAGAGCTCGTTATCCAACAATACTTTTGTCGTTGTTGCACATAATTGATTGCATTTAAAATGATATGTCAAAATGAAAATTACAAACTAATTTTTAACAACCAGAGAAGCAATACTAACACATTTTAGTGGAATATGATTTGCAAATAGTATTATCATTTAAAACACTTCATTACTTTTTTAAGTCTCAATCAAAAGATAGTCTCGGTCTCAAAGGGGTGTTTGGATAAGCTTATGTGTTTATAGATAGTCTTAGTCTAAAGATTAAAGTGTTGCAATAAAACAATTAACCTTCAAAATTGTTTATAGGATGGTTGTAGCTTGAACATACCTGGCGTCCTTTCCTTTTAAAAGCTTGTTCTTTTACCCGTTTCGACAGTTAATAGTGTCCCACCTAATTCGTAAACATATAAAAGGACCAATATTAAACTAAGAGCCACTCATATAGTGTCCCGCCTCTTTAAATCCCCAATCAAATGAAAAATTACCTATTTTCATATGCCTTACCTTATTTTTAAACATACAAATTAAAGCTAATAGTTGAAGGATCAAGGATACCATATCAAAAGGTTATAGTCTTTCATGTGCCCGGTTTAGATGTTCAATTACATCAAGACCCTTGGAGAAGGTCACGATATCTGAATATTTAAAATCTGCATTCACATGAAAATGTCATTTGCAAATGAAAATTTATTATGTTCTCGTAGATGAGTATTACAGATATTTAAATTTTATTTAAGATATTTTAATGGAATTTCATGTGAGAGGCGCAATATATAATCTTACATCAAAATAAAAACTTTAGTCATGGATGGGATGAACAACCTAAAACATGAAGAAAAAAAAATACTTCAGTAGGATATTTACATCTCTATATAATTTAGGGGCAATTTCATATTCATGAAAATTATAATAGTGGTAATACTTTCAGAGAGCTCACAGGAGTGTTCTTGATGCCACAAAATTCTTTTGGAAGTTTGTTCAGGTATTATGTCAACTTGGATACTTCCTGCCAAATCAATGAATTGAAATCAAATAATTAGTGTAATACTAAATGGTATTTTGGTTACAACAACTTTATTTCTTGTTCAAAATCATCAAACATTTAACTTTTCTAAATAATAGCGACTTCAAAAGTCACTTAACCTGTGATATCCAAAATAAAGGAAAGTAATCACTCTTTAACGCGACACATAAACAAAATTAATCACAATTGCGCACATAAAATATGTCAAACTGAAAAATAAAACAACACATAAAAAGAGTTGTACTATGGATTTAAATTGAAACCCTAAATATAAAAATACTTGAATAGATGCGATACTTACCGATTTTAGGGTATGGTTGCATAAAAATCACTTTAAAATCAAGAAAAGTAGGGCGATTGACTGATTGTAGCGGAGGATACGTCTGTGTGATTTTAGAGTCGGAAATAGTAAGAGGAATAGATTGCTTACGCAATTATTATGTTTTTGAATTGGAAGAGTATGAAAGAAGTTTTGATTTTTAATTCGTGAATGGTGATATATTTTGAATGTGTTTTGGAATTCCTTTATTAGGTTACATTTAACAAAAATACTTAACAATCATCATTAATGTGCCGTGTAATATAATGTATATAAGAGTATTGTACACATTGGCTAAACATGGTAATCCACATCATTACATTAATTGAGTTTTTAATGTCAAGAGCTTAGAAGGCTTGTACAAAAGCTTATTTTATTAAATAGTATAGAATAGATAGATATAGATGTAACCCCTAATTCCTATAATTATGGAGGATAATTATGAAAAGATTATATCTCCTACAATCTCTCATAATTCCATTTGACTAGGGTTTGAGTATATCCCTTATAAATAGATGATCACAACTTCATGGAAAAAACAACACATAAAACATAAACACTTAGAGGTTTTATCCAAGGAGGTATTCGTGTAACCCGTCGAATAATCTTTTTAAAAAGTGATTACACGACTTAGTGTGAAAGAGAGATTGTTCGTACCCTTTGTACTAATAACGTAATTGATGATTTTTACTCTAAAACACAAAGATGTATCCAAATGATAAACGCAAGGTACTGTTACTTGTTTTTTCTTTAATTTCTTATTTATCATTGACATGAATTTTGTGTTTAATATATTGAATATTTTTTGTTATTTGCGGGTTAGTTCACGAGACAAGATTTGGGCCGAATGCAAACCGCTAAGTCGCTAACCGCCATTGAAACTCTAACCAAGATTGATTAATGTTTTGGTATTACCGAAAAACACGTGTTCTTTAATTTATTAGGCATTTGGCTCTTCGTTTATTTTTTCAGATTTTCATGATTTGATATATTAGTTTGAATTATATGGTTATCATTCTAAAATATTATGTCAGCCCCCTTTAACTTGAAATCCTGGCTCCGGCCCTGGCGCCGGCCCTGGCTCCGCCCCTGGCTCCGCCCCTGGCTCCGCCCCTGGCTGCATTTAAGAAGTTCTCTTGCTTTGTATTAAGGGGAAATGTAGTTTGAAGTGGCAAGTATCCTTGAGAACTCTATTGGTAGTTTAGTGATGCCAATAGTTGAGGGTCCTTTTACCTATTTTCATTCAGGTAATTGAACTCTCAACTGGAAATGTAGCTGCTGCCAATAAGTCTTAAGGACAATGCAATTGGTGATGCCACCATGTACAGGGGATCACTTTACACATCTGGATTTGGTGTTCCATGGTTGGAAATGTAGCCTTTTGTAGTGGTTTCTGCATGGAGGCCTAATCTAGGAGAATTAATTCGGGATTAGGTAATTAGGTGTATTGATGATGTTGATGGTGCAAATCATAACCTAGATCCAAACACAAACACAAAAACCATATTCATTAAGTTCACTCTCTCTGTCACACAAACACAGATTAAGGTTGTTGAGATATGTTGGGGTTAAGGAAAATCATTGGCAGTAAGAGGCGGCAACAACCTTAAAAAACCATTTTTGCGTTCCTCTTTTGGCTGCCTCATTTCTTGGTTTTTTGTCTCAGTGGTTTTTTCTTATTTTCCAAAAAAATAAAATAATAATTAGGTGTATTGATAAGGTGAATGTCCAGTTGTATGTTTTTCATTGTTTCTTGAATAGAAGCCGCTACTTGTTCATATCTTGTAGCGGTCTAATTTACTTGATAAGCTACATTTAGTTATAAGTAAATTGTTATAAGCTGAAGTATAAGTCACCGAGTCTAAGTCACTAAAGTGCCTAAGAACTTCATAAAAAATCTTCCCGCCCATTTTTAATTGTCTATAAACACTTTACTTCTGTCATTTCTCACACTCAACTTTTGTAATTGTAATTTCTCTCTCAATTCAAAATGTAATCATTGTTAACTTTAAGTTACAATCATTCAATAGAAATATTCATTTCGAGCTTAATTCTTCATTCGATAGATCCTAACTGATTTCTGGCAATTTCAAGTAAAATCCTAGTTGCTTACTATCCTACGTGTTTTGGTACTTATCAATATTTTTTTATATGTTCAGATTGAGAGCATGGGATCTCTAGACTTTAAGTTTAAGACTAATTCCACCATTGATAAAGGGGTATTTGCACAAAAGAGTCTGCTACAATGGATAGGTGGTGACCACTCATTTCCTTCAGGTCAAAGGCGTCCCCTGCATTGGACATTAAGTGTCAAAGACGTGTCCACTGTTCCTCTGAAGTATAAGTATCATATGATTAGGCATTTTTGAGATAATTATTATGTAAATTCTAACCCAAGATTTTTTTATTTTTTATTTTAGTCAACTGTTCTACATGTGTTGCTGGAGAACAAACAAAGGTGACATTGGATTACGATGTTTTCGAGTTGATTGATTTTGAAGATGTCCATGTCAATGTCCCGGTGAAGGCTAAAAAGGTGGATTTCCCAAAAATGATCATTGGTGGAGGGAAGTAAAACTTCTACCTATTGATGAACTTATTTACTTTTTCTAAATTTTATCAATTAATATTGTACAATGTTATCTTTCAAGTATTGGTATGAGCCAGGGAAGGCCAAAGTACATTGTCTTATCCAAGCAATTAATAAATCAAACAGAACGTAAGTTTTAAATTCTCTGTATATATCTATTTTTTTAATTTTTTATTTAAAGGTGAATTATAATATATATCAAGAGAATTACATAGTCTAACACAAACTACAAACACAGAGCTATGCATTTGTTTATAGACCTCGGCAATCACAAAACACATATAAAGCTACACTAGACATTTACTAGCATTCAAAACAAACTAATACATCAGACTATATACTTCCTATTTTCTTTTGAATCTATTCAACTTTACATTCCATTGCAACTCTACCATCTTTACAACTTTTGACTCCTTAACCTGCATACTCAATAGCCTCATTCTTATTGTCTCCTTTATCTCTTTACATAACATTTTCTAATCCTTTTTACCATTTCCAAAGATCCTTGCATTCCTTTCTTGCCATATGTAGTACACCAGGTAGTACCAAAACCAATTCTCATTTTTAAAAATTTCGTTTGTTATTATAGTTATCTCTGGTGAAAATTCCATTATAAATTCTCTTGATATATATTGTAATTCACCTTTAAAAAAATAAAAAATATATAGATATATACAGAGAATTTAAAACTTACGTTCTGTTTGATTCATTAATTGCTCGGATAAGCCAATGTACTTTGGCCTTCCTGGGTCATACCAATACCTGATAGTAAACATTGTAAATTTATTAATTGATTAAAATTCGATCATAGTAACTAAGGTTCACAAGAGGCAGAGAAAGAGTTTTACCTCCCTCCACCAATTATCGTTTTTTGGAAATCCACTTTTTCAGCCTTCATCTGGACAATGATGTGGACCTTCCAAATCCATCAACTCGAAAGCATCATAATCTAATGTCACTTTTGTTTGTTCTCCAGCAACACATGTAGAACAGTTGACTAAATAAAAAACAAAAAAATTCTTGGGTTAGAATTTACATAATAATTATCCTAAAAATGCCTAATCATATGATACTTACACTTCAGAGGAACAGTGGACACGTCTTTGGACACATAGTCCCACTGCAGGGGACGGCTTTGGCTCTCAAGGAAATGAGTGGTCAACACCTATCCATTGTAGCAGGACTCTTTTGTGTAAATACACCATTTGTCAATGGAGGACTTAAAACGTAAAGTTAGAGAGCTGTGTTGGATCACAGGTAAATAATTTTAGGTTTTACTTTTTTCCATTTAAGGTTTAACCTACTTACCATAAAACTATCAAAATTACCACTTATTCTCAAAAGAAAGTGATCCTAAGAGTGAGATACAATAATATAGGCTATAGAGAGCCTATGTACCCATGGTAAACGTCGTTATAATGCAGATTAAGTCTAAAAGGAATATTTTAGAAACTATTAGCAAATACGATCATATCTTTTGCATTATTTGTGACGAATATTTTTCTCCTGTCTTTGTGATCCACCACCTAAACAATACCTAAAATGAGTTTACTTCAGTATTAAACTCAGGAGATTTTAAATTTCTTTTAAAATATTTAAATACTTTGTACGTGTTATTAAACGCTAATCACTATATTTCAACCCAATAATCATTTGACGTCCGTTTTTTAACGTTACATTTAACTCAAGCTCATCATATCTAACACTTAAGTAAAACTTAATTACCCTTATTATCCATGACTAAATAAGTTTTACACACTAATTACCATGAAAAAAGAGTAAATTGGGTGATGGTAATAATTTGAAGTGAGGAGTGAGTAAAATTTGAAATTTGAATGATATAGGAGATGAGCGGCCGGGTATGTATGGGAGTTTGTGAGAAATAATGATTAAAATATTCAAGAAATAATGACGGGGTATAGTCATCACCAACAGAAAACAATTACAATTCAAACCCTCAAATTTCAACAAAAACGCTTACCGGAAATAACATATACGCGGATATTATAACTCCACAAACACATAAAGTGTACATATCAATAACTGAAGGGTAACAATATACACGTGGTAAGATAAACACATAAAGTGAATATAAACTTTTCGGAGGACCACGTGTATGGTGGAAATTGGCAAAGAAATAATTTAAAATACAACTTAACATGACGAAAATAGCTTCATTCATCTAATGGTTTGGGAAGGAATGCAGTATAATTTATATATACCACGAGTACCTTAAAATAGAGTTATCCTACAATCACAAACAATTCTACTAAAAATTGAAGAAAAGGAGGATGACAATGTGAACCTAAGGTATACATAGCCTAATCAACTATGTATAAGTTAGGTAGACAGATGAATTCTCACAGTAGTCGCCATACGTTAAACAAGAATTTAGAGATACCTTCTTTTACTAATCCATCATATTTATAACTTTATTACTAAAGCAACACGACGGTCATCATACAAACAAGTGTCATATCCAAAGACGTCTCTGACTCACACAGTAGAATTAAAAGTTTATCTTTCGATTATATTCTTGATTTTAGCACCATATAAACTAATTATTACACAAGAAAAATTTAGGAGGACGACGTCACGAGCTTAAGGCTGGACATTCTCATCCAAATTGCTAATGATAACGCATTGAAAGAACAAATCCAAGAAGAACTATCCAAAAGTTCTAATCATCACTTTAACCAACTAAATACAAATGGGGGAACGATACTACATATCTGCTTAATGTGATTAATATCCGTTATTGCTGCTTACTTAATATGGGATACATGTGAATCAACAAATAAAGAACTGCATATACTTCATAAGGGCTATATATGATTGAACTACATACACTTCATATGGCTACATATGGTTGAATACATATACTTCATATGGGCTTCATATGATCGAAAATACATATACTTTAACATGGGATACATGTGATTTAAACATGCTTGGAATATATATACTTATATGAACTACATATGATTTAAACATTAGACTACACATACTTTATATAGTTTACATATGAGTTAAACAATCTTGAACTACACGTATTTTGATACCCCTATACCAATCAACGTATTTACAAAACCGTAATGACGAAAAGTAGTCACAAGGCATGATGTGCCAATAATAAGTTATCTAAATTAAGTAAAGGAATATACATATGAACACATCAACCAATGAAACAATATAAACTTTGAGCAACCGTGGAGATTATAATTCATTAAAAGTACCTCGTGAGAAATTAACCATACATGAACAAAGCCAAGAATGAAACATTCAATTATTTTCCTTAAAAGATCAAAGTACAACTAAATGTAATACCAAAAACAAAGCGGTAGTACAAACCACTCGTCTGCCTACAGTAACTACTCTTTCTAAAATGCTTCTACACCAATTGACAGAATAATTAATGGCACAATAAGCCCTAGTACTACAACTACAAACACTTGATCTTCTTTTTGTGGGACGCTCGCCAAGTAAAAAGCAACCACCACAACGAACACAATCGTAATCATAGGGATGAGATACGACATTCTAACCGAAAATAAGAAATTTTTTGAGAGAAACAAGAAGATTTAGTTTGTGTTGATAAAAGGTTTAAAAAATTTGAAATTTACGGAGGAAAGTAACAGCTAGGCACTATTACTAGCCGTTAGACTCCCACTTGACACTTCCATCCTCTCCTTGACATTTGTCTCGCATACAACATCTTGATTTTGGGATGAAATCTTCTAACATGGGGAGACTGTGACACCTGTAAAAATTGAGGTTTTACTTTTTACCATTTAGGTTTAACTACTTACCGTAAATCTCAAAAGGAAGTTATCCTAGGAGTGAGATACAATATTATAGGCTATAGAGAGCCTAAGTACCATGTAAACGTCGCTAATATTGCATATTAAGTCTAAAAGGATATTTTAGAGCCTATTAGCAATACGATCATATCTTTCGCATTATTTGTGAATGAAACATTTTTCTCATGTCTTTGTGATCCCAACACCTAAACAAAACCCTACAATGAGTTTACATCAGTAGTAAACTCATGAGATATATTTCTAAACATTTAAATACCCATGTACGTTAATTAAACCGCTAATCACCCTATTTTACCCAATAATCATTTTACTTCCGTATAACGTACCGTAAACTCAACTCATCATATCTAACACTCAAGTAAACCTTAATTACCCTTATTACCCATGACTAAATAAGTTTTATACACTAATTACCCAGAAATTAAGTTTACACAACTTAATTACACCAAAAGCCAAATTACACTTAAACACTTGCTAAATTTTTGTATTACCTTTCATTAAACCTTTACAAGTACCTTGGTAATACTTTTTCTAGCTTAAATATACCGAATTACAACTACCATGCATTATTCTATACAAATAACTAGCCTAATAACACCATAATGTGCCCATACCTTCCTTTATCCTTTAGAAAATCCCATGAAATGCTCTAATCCATTTCTTTTTTATCAAAACACTATTCCTTGCGATAATGGCTAAGATTTCATGGATAATGGAAGTCTATAATGCAGCACATGAAGCCTTGGTACTTCTATTGCATTTGAAAAACACACACACATACATCCTTTGTTCCTTGTATCTTTCCCGAGACCTCCAACATCCACAAATCACCACTTTGTTCAACCAAAAACCTCACTTGATACTTGTAAACCTCCCTTATATGTTCCTTAAACACCTACACAAGAAACCTAAGCAAGAACTATCCCTAGACAGCCCATACATTTCGAGCTAGGACAAGAACTAGTCGAAGAAAACCCTAATTATGCACTAAACCATAATTTCGTGTAAACTAGTTTTTGTTTACTCCCTTGATGCAATACTCTTAAAACATGCAAATGCACTCTCTTGGTTTGTTTTGGTGATCACAAAACATTATTTACTTGAAGTTATAGCTTTGGTTTGGGTTTGTACGAGTAGAAGTAGAAAATGCGGGTTTTCTAGGATTTTCTAGTTTTTACGTCTCTTGAATACTAAACCATTGTGAGTTTCATTTTTCCATGTTCAATACTTTTTATTACATGCATTTGTCCTAATTAGAAGTGCTTAAAGCTCAAAAATAACTTGAAAGAAGTTACATGCACACGTAAAAAGCTACATGCATACGTAAAAACCAACATTCGTACGTAAAAACATGACATATTAAATTTGATTTCGAACATAAATGGTTAACAAGTAAGAACATAAACCTTGACCATTATAAATTAGACATAATAAGCTTTCATTGGCCTTTGGAATCACTTAAAATGGATAAGAAACGACCAAGATATCGACCCGAGAAGATCTATGATTTTATGTGTAATATAAAGGATCATAATTATGCACCAACTTTTGCTAATTTAACAACGCACCTAGAAGTGATATTAAAATGGAAACCCTACTGTTTTAGATGGGTTATAATATGAAAAGAAGGCAGCAAAAGTACCAAGTAAAAAGGATGAATAACGAAGTCGTGGCGAACACTTAAAGTTGACCCGTTTAGAATAAAGTCATAATAAATTCTGCTAGTATTTTCTTAAAAACTCTAACTTATTTTTGATAAAATGAGACCTAATCAAGACTTATATCATTTCATAGTAATCCTTACCTATTAAACTACTTGAAACATGATAACTTGGAAATTTATACCTTTATGTAGACCCAATAGACGTAAAAACCTCTTTTTGGAAATTCGGACATAATTTGACCTACTTAGAGACTTATCCGACCATGGACTCAATCATTATCTTATACCATACAACCTCTAATATTTTATGGGTAAGTAACATGACATACGGATATGAACATGTAGTAGAGAACTTAACCTAACGAGGAAAGATGTATCATGAGGACTTTGGTTTTTACAAGTATTATGAATAAAGATTTTCATAAACTCAAAGCACTTACTAAGGATGGATAATGCATTGTAACTCACTTGTTTTGCATACATGTTAAAATACATGATTTCATTATTTAGGTGTCGGATGAAGTGTTGTATCAATTTTCCGTGCCTATAGCTTATAGTAGTATTTTGCTATTGTGAGTTTCGTAGCCCCTACTCTACTGTTTTTAAATCATCTTTTGGGGTGAGAACATTACTTATTTCAAACGTATGAACACAAGTACAATTACTCATTACTGATTGGTCTAAGTCCCGATTTAACCCAAGTTGCTACTTGCCCACTATCGTGAACCGTTAATTACTTGTAAGCGCGAATGTTATGGATAGATCTATCGGGATTGACATC
>BQNB010093204.1:0-26428 GCA_026074375.1 Tanacetum coccineum | reverse complement strand
AGGTGGTTTAAGTATTATATTATTGTTCTAGAGGCGGTTTGACAAGGTAGGGAACAAGATCCACAAATTAAGGAAAAAAGTTAAAGGCGAGTTGCCAAAGTCAAAGGCGAGTTGCACAATTTAATCAAAAATTTTGGCGGCGGTTTGATTTTTTTTGTGTGGCGAATTGCTATTTCACGGCGGTTTGAATAGGTTCTCAATGGCGAGTTGCTTATTTTATTGAGTAAAAAGAAAAGTTACTTTGCCATAATTCAAAATCCACGGCGAGTTGCTTATTTTATTCAAGGCGGTTTGAGAAAATCTAACCGGCGAGTTAACTAAGTTAAATGGCGTGTTGTCATTATAAGAGGCGGTTTGCTTATTTTATTTTGGACGGCGAGTTGCTAAATCTCGTGGCGGTTTGCCAATAGTAGCGGCGGTTTGTTATTATAATAATGGCAGCGGTTTGCTAGTAAAACATAGGCAGCGGTTTGTTTAATTCATTTGACGGCGGTTTGTTTAATCCAGACGACACCCTTTTTAGCGACACTTTTTTACGGAAAAAGTTGAGTAATATGTAATTTTTTTATATAGCCTTTCTAACTTATTTTTACATCAAATTCAAATTTTGGTAATACGGTAAAAAAAATTCGGTCAACACCTTTTTAGCGACACTTTTTGGCGGGAAAAATTAAGTAAAATATAATTTTTTCTATAGCCTTTTTAGCTTATTTTTACACCAAATTTAGATTTTGGTAATAAGGTAAAAAAATTTCATAATCCAACTGCGCCGAATTCCAAACAAATCATCAAACCATAAGCCAAAACCAAAACCATCAACAAGGACTTAAACTGCATTAATCATACAAGAAACAAATCTCAACAACAATCGATTATTCATTCACAGTTTTCTGTTGATTTTGTAAAATCCCGTTAAATCATTTATCGGTTTTAATCATAGACGTGTAAAATCCCGTGAACGAGAATTGCATACATAACCACAACAACATCAATCACATCATATCCACTTAAGATCCAACAACTTTCACACTTCATAGTTAATATCCATTCATTCATCATGTCTACTCGAGTCAATACATCCTCAACAGATAGTCAAATGCATAATAATATCATGGCAGCTGGTTCAAAAGATCGTCCACCAATGCTTGGACCAGGAAGATATTCATAATGGAGATCACGTTTTCTACGGTACATAGACACGAAACCAAATGGTGAGGGACTGAGAAAAAGCATACTAACAGGTCCTACGTTGCCAGATCAACAGTACTAGTTCAAGCTGTTTGCAGCATCGAAGGTAATCCTGCAATACAACGCAACACCAATTAAACAGTATTGAACCTTGACTCCAAAAACAAAGAACACTTTCAGTCTAAAAAAAAAGCACTTTCCTTGCTTTTAACTGGTTCATGGAGATTGAAATCTATTCCACTGTTGATGCTTGTAAAACAGCGAATGAAATGTGGATAGCCATTGAAAGGCTACAACAGGGGGAATCATTAAACGTACAAGATGTGAAGACCAATCTGTTCTGGGAATTTGGGAAGTTTACTTCTCGTGATGGAGAGTCAATGGAGTCGTATTAACCAACGGTTTTATAAACTGAGAATGAAAGTAACCAAAGGAACAACTTGCAAGTTACTACAATGCAAGTGAATGTTCAATTTCTTCAACAACTTTAACCAGAATGGTAAAGATTTGTGACGGTTGTCAAGCAATCAAAAGAAATAGACACCATCTCATATCACACACTTCAAGGTGAACAATAGGACTTTTTTGACATTCTGAAGCTCATCAAAATGAGTAAATGATATCCGTGCTAAGAGAAATAGCCAAAAGTGCAAATCATTAGCCCCTTCTTACAGCTGCTCAACCATATTCAGATAATTACTATCAATCACCAAAACCTCAAAGATCTAATGCAACATCATCTTCTACAAGACCTAGTGCATCTACCAGACATAAAGGCAAAGAGATCGCCAAACCAGTTACACCTCAATCTGAGTCAGTGTCTGAAGAAGATAGTGATCCTGAACAAGCTCAGAGAGATAAGGATATGCAAAAGAAAAATTTGGCACTCCTTGGAAAGTATTTTCAAAAGCTCTACAAACCTAACAACAACACCTTTCGATACTCTTCAAACTCCATGAACAAGACTGAAGATACCACACCAAGGTATAACATCGACCATCAGTCAGGCAGTTTGGGAATCAAAGATAATGCCATTGCTGGGGGACTAGGAAAACTGTAGGCATTCCGGTATGCAGACAAACATGGATACAGTGGCTTTTGAAAAACTGCAAGGGAGTTTTGGCCACTATCAAAGAATGCAGAAACCCAAGCGTGCTAAAACTACACGTATCACAAGGATAAAGATGAATATGTGGAAACAAGCTGAACAAGTGTCCACTGCAAGCTGAGCAATTAGTCAAAAAGAGTCTTTTAACAAAGTCACAACTGGAAGGTTATCTCAAAGAGAACACAAAGGTCATTTCGGATTTAAAGGTTAAGGAAGATAAAGATATTGACAAGATGATTGAAATGGATAAACAATTAAAGTTTTTGAATGAAATTGTTTATACTCGTAATCAGTCAATTCAGACCATTCATATGTTAGCACCCAAATGCTCGACATATAATGGTAGACCAACCTTTGCTAATCCAAGGTACCTCAAGAAAGCTCAATCTGAGAAGCCCTGTTTGTATGAGATCCCATATGATACTTCTGATCCTGCAAACAGATTTGCCCCTGATAGGGAAGAGACCATGACTCTTGATAACAGAGGTTATAAAAAGATCAAAATTGAATACAGATATGTTAAACCATATGATTACACTAATCAGAATAGTCCTTTATGAAATTTTTAAAGGGACTTCACTGGAGTATTTTATCATGTTGGGAAATGGAACGCGCAAAAGAAGTTAGGAAGACAATGTGGAGAAAACCGTTTGTTAGAACAAAACCAAACATTGCTAAAAACGTTGCCTTTCTACCCGTTTCAAAATCCATTAGTAAAAGTAGACAAGTTTTTAACGAAATGACATTTAACATCAATCAATTTAGGGAAATTGTTGATCAAACTTGGTTTAAACATACTAGTGATTACTTCCGCGTGCCAACTGCTCATGATATGGAACTTTTGATAAAAACCTTTCTAATGCCTCTTTCCTTTTTTCTCTTTCCATAAAATCACAAAATGATAGCTTTCGTTTTGAACATGAACTTAAAACGGAAATGCATGAAGATTTTGAGTACGTTAAATCCCTTGAAAAAGAGATTGACGAACTTGAATCTGAGAAGGCTGATTTTTCAAATATGTATGATCTACTTCTTGAAGAGTGTGTGTCTAAAGATGTTATATGTTCATATTTGCATTCTTTGTCTGAATTAAATGCTCATACTGAATTGCAATGCATGTATCTTCATAAAGTCAAAGAATGTGAATGTCTTGCACAAAAGCTGTCAAAACAAACTGAATCTGTTAATAACGAAGTTCATAATAAGCTTTTAAAGAGTTTTGCTAAACTTGAAAAACACTCGATTTCTCTTGAACTTTCTTTACAACATTGTAAAGAACAGATGAAAAAACCACCTAGTTTGCAAAGAAAATGCATCAAGGATCAAATGTATTTCGAAAAGAACGTGAACAATATCATGAAATACAGGATTTGAAAGCTCAAATGCAAGACAAGAACATAGCCATCAGTGAGTTAAAGAAACTCATTGAGAAATGCAAAGGAAAGTCTGTGGAAACTCAGTTTGATAAACCATCTGTTGTTCGACAACCAAATGCTCAACGGATTCCAAAACCATCAGTTTTAGGAAAACTGACTCCTTTTTCAAATTCTCCTGAAATGAGAAGTTTTCAAACGAATCAGTCGGTTAATAAAACTAATGTATTAGATGGTTTGTTTAACCAAGTCACTCAACAGAATTTGCCTCAGAATAGAAAACAAGCGGAAATACACTCGAATGTGCTTAAACTAGGAATGTATAGAATTGCCACTAGCACAACACAAAACAAAGAACCGCAGTTGCCTCATGCTTCTAGAAATACTAATCCTCACATGTCTAAATCTACAGGAGTAAATCACACTACTAGTTTTAGCAAACCACAGCTTAAGTGCTATCAAGTTAAAGATAAGGTCGTGCCAAACAATAGTCAAGTGAAGTTTAAAAAGAAGGAAGTAGAAGACCAGCATATGATTTCTAGTATTTCTAAGAAAACAAAGTCTGTAACTGTGTGTAATGATAGTTCAAATTCTAGAACTTCACATGTGAATGCTGTTTGGGCTGAATGTGGAAAATGTGTGTTTAATTCCAATCATGATGCTTGTGTTTCTAGATACTTGAATGACGTGAATGCTAGAACTAAGAAGCCTAAGGTAGTGCCTACTAATGCTAGTAAACCCAAGATAAAAGCGAACAAATCTGTTTCAACACAACATAAGAAAACAGTTGCATCAGATACCACTATTTAGAAATCCAAGAGTTACCATAAGGAGTTGTATGAGAATACAAATTCGGAATGGAAATGGTGGATAGCTAAGAGATGTCCATCAGGATATAAATGGACACAAAATCCTCTTAGGACCAAAAAGATATGGATGCCTAAAATCAGGAAAGATGATGTATCAACAAGTATTAGTCCCACTCTAGACATTGTCTCTAGGATAACTAATGTCTTGAAGATATCAAATTCCTTAGGATCCAATTTGTCCAATGTTCCATCGTCCTCTAATTCACTTGCAGATTGTACAACTCATCCTATTCATTGTTGACTCTGGATGCACAAAGCACATTATGGCAATCTCAAGCTGTTGTGTAATTTTGTGGAGAAATTTCTGGGTACTGTTCGTTTTGGAAATGATCAATTTGCTTCAATTCTTGGTCATGGAGATCTGAATCAAGGGAATGTCACGATCAAACAGGTTTATTACGTCGAACTCCTCAATCATAATCTTTTCCCGTTTGGTCAATTCTGTGATGCTGATTTGGAGGTTGCTTTCAGGAAATCTACTTGTTTTGTGAGAGATCTTCAGGGAAACGATTTACTAACTGGTAATCGTGAATCTGATCTCTACACAATTTCTCTTCAAGAAACAACTTAATCAACTCTAATCTGTTTTATGGCGAAAGCTTCACCAACTCAAGCATGGTTATGGCATTGAAGACTTTCTCATCTTAACTTCGATTACATTACCTTACTCTCAAAGAAAGATGTTGTGTCAGGCTTACCTAAGTTGAAATATGTCAAGGATCAACTTTGTTCTTCTTGTGAAATGAGTAAAGCAAAAAGAAGTTCATTCAAGATAAAAGCTATTCCAAGTTCCAAAGGAAGGCTAAATTTGCTTCACATGGACTTATGTGGTCCAATGCGGGTTGCAAGCATAAATGGGAAGAAATATATTCTGGTGATTGTTGATGACTATTCAAGATACACTTGGACTCTTTTTCTACGATCCAAGGATGAAACACCAGAAGTTCTTAAAGACTTTCTCATGATGATTCAACGCAATCTTCAAGCTCAAGTTATTACTGTCCGTACTGACAGAGGAACAGAGTTC
The DNA here is from genome assembly GCA_026074375.1 of Tanacetum coccineum. Lineage (NCBI taxonomy): Eukaryota > Viridiplantae > Streptophyta > Magnoliopsida > Asterales > Asteraceae > Tanacetum > Tanacetum coccineum. The sequence continues at coordinate 20,863 of BQNB010093204.1, read as the reverse complement.
TTGAACAAGACACTCCATGCTTATTTCAAAGAAGAAGGCATTGAACATCAGACTTCCACTCCTCGAACACCTGAACAGAACGGCGTTGTCGAAAGACGGAACCGCACTCTTGTTGAGGCTGCTCGAACGATGCTTTCAGCTTCTAAGCTTCCATTATCATTTTGGGCTGAAGCAGTTGCAACCGCATGCTATACTCAGAACATTCTATATCATTATCGTCCATGGAAAGACGGCGTATCACATCATTAATGACAGGAAACCTTCAATAAAACATCTTCACATCTTTGGTTGCATTTGTTACATAACTAGAGATGGGGAAAATCTGGATAAGATGAAAGAAAAAGGGGATCCATGTGTCATGGTGGGATATTCTACTCAGTCGAAGGGATATCATGTTTACAACAAGAGAACACGCTTAATAGTTGAGTCCATTCATATCATGTTTGTTTTGTTTGAAGAAAATCAATAAGAATATGATGTCTGATCACTAAGCACGTTCAAACCTCGCCCCAACGACAAGAGATGTCTGTTGAAAATGTCTCTTCAGGCCTCGTTCCTCAAGGACAAAAGGCGTCAGATTATGACAACTCTGGCCCTGTGCCCCCAAGACAAAATGTTGTTCCTCCAGCAGAAAAGACAGGTTCATCACATGAAGGGTTGGAACTTCTCTTCAGTCCTTTACTTGAAGAATATTACAATCCAACATACGGTCAAGCTGAGGAGAACAACAATGATCAAGCAGAGAAGAACAACAATAATCATTCACCGAATGCATCATTTCAAGAAGATGAATTTATCAATCCATTTTGTACATGAGTATAAGAAATTGGTGAGTCTTCCTCATGCAACATTGATAATACTGATGTGCATTCATTTCAACCACAAAGTCATGATTACCGATGGACCAAAGATCATCCATTAGAACAAGTTCATGGAAATCCAACCATGCCAGTACAAATAAGACAACAGCTTGCCACAGATCCTGAAATGTGTATGTTTACGCTTACAGTGAGTATTGTAGAACCGAAGAACATCAAGGAGGCAATGGCTAATTCAGCATGGATCATAGTAATGCAAGATGAACTTCATCAGTTCAACAGACTACAAGTCTAGGAACTCATCGACAAACCATTTGGCAAGATGATTATTAAGCTAAAGTGGTTATGGAAGAACAAGAAGGATGAAGATCAGACTGTAATTCGCAACAAAGCACGACTTGTAGCTAAAGGTTATGCTCAGGAAGAGGGTATTGATTTCGAAGAATCATTTGCACCAGTTGCTCGCTTGGAAGCAGTTTGGATTTTCGTTGCCTACGCAGCACACAAGTCTTTTCCAATCTATCAGATGGATGTGAAAAAGACATTTCTTAATGGTCCACTGAAGGAGGAGGTTTATGTTGCTCAGCCAGAAGGGTTCGTTGATCCAGATCATCCAGAAAAAGTCTACCTTTTGAGGAAAAGCTTTGTCGGTTAAAGCAAGCTCCGAGAAGCTGGTATGTTGAACTTTCTAACTCCTGATGTCCAAAAGGCTTTACTAAAGTACAATTTGAACCATCTCTATTCTAGGTAAAATACGGGGAGGATATTCTACTATTGCAGATTTACGTTGATGACATAATTTTGAGTTACAACCCCTAAATATCAAAAAGATTTGAAAAGTTAATGCACAGTAGATTTGAATTGTCCTTTAATGGGGGAGATGAAGTTCTTTTTTAGGACCTACAGATCCACCAGTCCCAAAAGTATTTTTACAATCAGGCCATGTTACGTTTAGAAATTCTGAAAAAAGCATATTATATGGACAAGTGTCACTCCATTGGTACACCATTGGCTACAAAACCCAAACGAGATGTAGATGTAGTGGATGAACGTAGACAATCTGATTATAGTAGGTAAAAATCGGGTCCTCATGTACTTGACATATAGTAGACCAGACTTAGTGCAAGCAGTATGCTTATTGTGCACGTTATAAAGCACGACCAACTAAAGCACCACAAGGAGGTTATAGAATCTTTAAATACCTAAAGGGTACCATTAACATGGGACTCTGGTATCCAAAGGATTCTGGCTTTGAACTAACAGCATTTTCAGACGCTGATCATGCCGGATGCCTTGATACTCGAAAAAGCACTTCTGGAGGAATACAGTTCCTTGGTGATAAGCTCGTAAGTTGGATGTCAAAGAAACAAAACTGCACTGCAATGTCTTCAGCAGAGGCAGAGTACGTGGCGTTATCTGCAAGTTGTGCTCAAGTAATGTGGATGAGGATACAGCTTAGAGATTATGGCTTCAACTACAACAAAAATACCGTTGTATTGCGACTCTCAACCAGCCATAGCAATCTCATGCAACCCCGTGCAACATTCGCGAACAAAGCACATCCATACTCGGTATCATTTCATAAAGGAACAGGTTAAAAATGGTATAATTGAATTATATTTTGTCAGAACTGAATACCAATTAGCTGACATGTTTACGAAAGCCCTTCTTGAGGATCGGTTTAAGTATCTTGTCCGAATGATTGGTATGAGATGTTTGACTCCAGCGGAACTGGAGGTTCTGGCAAATGAGACTGCTTGATATCATCATCAAACATCACCATGTAAATATTTTTGAGAAAAGCAAAATACAAAAATATAAAACTTCAAAAAGAAAATACAAAATCAGAAAAACAGAAAATTTCCAAAAAGATTCTTCTCGACATGTCTCTTGGAATCGATAACATTTACGTGCTTAGAAATGTCGATTAACATTGACACGGGTGTGTAAATGAAGTTCGAGCGAGAGTTTTCAAATAGTTTCAAAACATGTCATTTCTAATTTTCTAAATGGCTTATGTGCAAATATCAGTAATAACCCGGACTTTAAATAAAGGAAGGTTTATACAAGACATTCAATGTTTTAAGCTCAAGAAAAAGGATAGTGTACGTATCAGTGTGCTTACCCTTATCGTTAGAAGAGAAGTCCTCTAACATTTGGTTTTTCAAAAAGTTGAACATGATTTTTTCAAGAATTTCTCGATGACAATTGAACACGATTTTTCAAGAATTTAGCTCAATGACACATCATATTCTTTCAAAATTGTTGTGTTCCACCACTACATCCTCACAATCTGTTGTCACAAAAGACAACAATTTTTAATGTCATATTTTTGAGAGGGAGTTTTTAGAATCACAAAGTTTTAAGGTCTTGGATTCATCAACATCGTCCATTCTTATGTATTCAAAACTTTATCAATATGTTCCAAACCATTCATGCTGATAATATTTTTCTCCAAAGAATTTTCAAGACATATTTTATCACAAGGTATTCAAAATCTTAGTGTTTTATTATTTTTAAATAAGAGGAGAAATGTAATTGATAATATGATCTATTTGATTCAATTTGGGCTGAATCAGTAAGAAAAGGGTTTTATGTTCGATTTATAACAACATACATCTTAATGTCACGCGACTTGGAAGTCATAAGGTGGTTAGGTTAGGAATCAATCCTAAGAGCCATACGAAACCGAGGTACTACCTTAGGATATCCAAAGTTAGACTTAGTTGTCCTTAGGTATGATTGGAGACTGTATGTATATGGAATAATGCCGATATAGACTTCAATTTCACTGGAACAATCACAACAAGGTATTAGTAATGACGTCTTGGTAAGCGTTGAAGGTGTTGAAGAATTAAAAAGAAATGTATGGATAAAGGGTCTAAAGAAAGAAGCCCTCCACACAACTTAAGGTAGAAACCAGGCATTTACATATGCTGTAGAATCACAAGTTGATTGCTGGACATTGAAAATGACATCATGGGACCCTGTGATGCAATGACATACCCTGGACCATCATTTAGGGTTTCCCTCAATCAGAAACTTGTCTCATTTGTCACGGAGATACACACGTTATTTTTGACATTCACTCGAGATTGTTGATATGGGAATAGGTAGAAATATGATCCCAGCTTCAGTCTAAACAACCAAATGCACTAATCGAGTCTAACGCCTACGAGATCAATCTAAAATCGCGTTAGGACACATTCCATTTCACAACACTTGTTGAACTTCATCAAAGTTCAAGCTGTATCAAGGAGTCTACGCAATATCATTGTGATATCTTTCCAGAACATCGAGTGTTACTAAGTATTCACAGTGAAGATGGAAATCCTGCTTGAGCCAGCATCAAACAAGCTCTTGGTAGGTGACTTACGAGATTTTATATGAATCAAACTTGTGACAACTGGATCACGAGATGGTCCAGTAAATGAATTGACGGTTGATGAATTTTGATAAAAACATGACACTCTTGATGTGTTACAAAAACACTTTAACGAGTGACACGTCGATTGATTTCAATTCATTTTTCGTTTATCACTAACGTAACCTGGCAGGTCATATCGGTGGGATCGGTATACCTCATTCTATTCAAAATGCTATATCTAAGAAGACATACTATCTAGAAAGCTCAAGATTATAAAGACAAGACTTCGCAAACTTGAAATAAAAGCTTTCAAATGTTGTTGACATGAGCATGTTGTAAATTTCATAAGTCGCAAGATGGGCACAGACGTAAAAGACAATGGACAAAGGCAAAAAGTAAGACCGCCAAAGATGAAGGAAACAAGTTTACAACAATGAACAAAGAGAAGACCAAGACCACATGAGCTAACCGACAAAAGCAATTATAATTATCTCATGAAGGAGGTGTCATCATTGAACCTCACTTTCGGGGGAGATTGTTAGCTCAAAATATTGAGTTCTGATCATGAAGTTCGTTCATTATGTATTTAAGTCTCGGTCAATTAATTAGTTAATATTGTAATAGAATATTATCGGGAATCGGGCTCGATAGTTAAACTAATATTGTATATGTTTCGGGTTTAATCCCAAGCAAAACCCGAGCCCGAGTCCTAGTTAAATATCCCGCGCGTCACATTAAATGTGTAGGGGTATATATAGATATTTTTTACTTAGAAAATATCTCTTCTCATTTTTAATAAATATCTTTTCTCTCAATTCTCTCATCTCTCTCTCTTCTTTCTCTCTCTACACCACCATCTTTCTTACTAATTTCTTGTTACAAATTCGTGCATCATATGTGTTATATGAAGTGTTAACGGGATCCTACAAACAACAATTTGAGTCATTAGATACCTCAGAGTTTGTATAAGAACTAGAACTTGTTAAAGAATAAGCCATAAGAGCAAAATTGGTTGGACCTTCTTCTGCTTGGTCACTCCAATCATAGCCAAATCCATCACACTGAGACACTAAGACATTTGAAGTAGTTTCATCAACTGACACAGTCCTTCTTGTAGGCTCCTTGTTTCTGCTGTCTTGATTCCTGGGTGCCTTGCACTCCCTTGCAAAGTGTCCTCTCTTGTGGCAGTTGAAACACTCCTCCTTGGATTATCAAAACCAATCATTCTTTGTGGCCCATGTCCAGTTTCCTTCCAGTATTCTTTAGAAATCTTCTTGCCCTTATAGTCAGCATAGCAATGTTACACCTCAAATCCATATCTTCTAGATCATTAGGATTGATTTGTTATAGATGTTTATATCTAGCTGTGGAGTACTTGGTTGGCTAGCAAAGAAGGAATAAATCACATCATCACTTAAATTTTCAACAGTTGTTGAGCTATCAGCAACACCTTGAGTGCTAGCAGTATTAACACCCTGAGCAGTATTAACTGCTTTAGTTGCACTATTAGTTCTGCTAGAGGACATAAAGGCTACATTATGTGAGTTTGTGGTTGAGCTAGATGTCCCTTTGACCTCTGATTCATAAGCCTTCAGGTTGTTGAAGAGGTCGTCCAAACTCAATGTCTCAATCTCTGGTTTGTTCCTCCACACAATAGTATGCATAGTCCATTCTTGTGATAAACTTCTTAAGAACTTTTGATTGATGTCTTCTTGAGGGATAACTTCACCATGCATCTCCAGTTGACTAATTAGCTTTTGAAGCCTTTCATAGGTTTGCTCAATCACTTCTGTGCTGGATGCAGCAAAGTTTTCATATTGCTGCTTTAGTAGATTTTTCTGAGTTTTCTTTGTAGCAGTATTACCTCCAAATCAATTCTCAATAGCCTGCATCAGTGTCTTAGCATCCTTTTATGAGTTGAACTTTAATTGATGCTCGTTAGGTAAGGCCATCAACAAAGTACTTCTTCCTTTCAACTATGCCCTTCTTTGTGCCTTCTCTTCAACACTTGTAGGAGGGATAACAGTCTCTTTACCATCAACAGTTTTTGTTACTATAGGTGCATTACCATTTTCTATGATCTCCCATAGAGTGTAATCAATGCACTGTAGGTATTGTTCCATCCTCATCTTCCAGAGATCATACTCAACAGGTTGGAGTATGGGTAGCTTGATGGTTTGAGTAGATTGAGAGTCCATTGCTTCTTGAAAAAATAGATCTTGTGTGTAGTAAAGTTTCTTTTTATTCAAAGCTTCTCACAAGCTCTGATACCACTTGTTGATCCCACTAAGAAGACTATGAAGCAAAAAGGTGTTGAAATTCTGTTTTTGGATTTAGGTTAAATTCAGTGAAGTTAGGGTTTTCACAAAACCCTAATTCGATAAAACAGGTTTCGGAGTTGGGTGATTTGACGATCTTCATGCTGTTCTTTGTATTATCTTGGTGATAGATCGAATGAATAACTCTTATTTAAGTGATTCTTGATGCTCAAATGACAAATTTGAAGGAAGAATGCTAGAAATCCTCTATGGTGATTTATGGTGAGGTACAAAAGATTTCCTTTTAAAATTGCTATCCTTGAGTTTTAAATTGCTTTAATTCTAAATAAAGATTATGTTGAGTGCTTGTTTATCTTTGATTTACATGCGTTAACATAGTTTTTTATTTGGATATTAATTTAGTTTGCTTAGGATTCGATCTATTTAGGTATTTGTTTACTCGTTGTTACACGGATGGAAGTCGGTTAGTTTATTTTATGTGCTATATATTCGAGCCATAGCTTATGCTAAGGAGATCGATCTGAGATTTACGAGGATCTCATTGTTGCTGTTGTGTTGATTTAATTTGGTTCAATCAGTTAGGGTTTCTAACAACGTGACAAGAAGATAGGGGTTTACAAAACCATAAGGGTATGAATCGATCAAAGGACGTACATTATTAAGAAGAAGCAGGTTACTGCTGGTGTGCTTTTCATAAACCCTACTGGTTAAGGGTATGAACAAAACAGGAGAAGAAGCAGAAGCTGCCGTGGATAAGAAGTTGAGGGTTGTATTTATTGATCGCACCACTAGAGAAGTTTATTGTTCTTAAAATGACAAGATAAAACTTATTAAGGTTTTGTCTACTATTACTTCTGTTAAGGTCGATATCATGTTTTTTGTTTAATGATCCATAAAAGAGTTGTTGTTTTGGTTTTTGTTGATTGGCTCGTGACAGCAAAAATTCAACATCAAGTAGCAGCAGCAAGTAACAAAGTAGCAGCAGGTATCGAAAAGGTTTAAAGCTTCAAAAGTTCTTGATTCATGCTGTGTTCAGATGTGGATTGCTAAGTGCTGCGTTGTTGAAGCAATGTTGATACTGCCAGTATGCTTTAGTGCAACTTTATTAGTACTGTTGATTCATTTTAATGCTGCTAAGGTAAAACAGAAAGTTACTACTATTGGCATTCATAAAATATTAGTGATGCTCGTTTTTGGGTTAGTACTGCTAGTAGTGATCGTATGGGTTTAATACTGCTAGTTTGTTTCATGATATCTATGTAACTACTATTTGGGATTGAACTCAACTTAGTGCTGCTTGTTGATACTTGGAAGAACAGTAGTAATATAAGTTAATCCTGCTGCTCAATATAGAAGTTTCAACTGCTAGGCATGATAGATATCAGACAACATACTGTTTGGATTTTGGTTTTGGTTTAAATGTTCTTAAACGCTTAAAAGGCTTGTATTTTGAGATTATTTGAATAATTGATTACGAAGACGATTGTTTATCACTTATTTGACGATGAAGTGGAATTACTTGGGTACGTGTTCTTATCATATCTTAAACGGCTAGCAACATTTAAAGATAACTTGTTCGTGCTTATATGATGTTGATGAAGACTTGCAAAATCTAGCAATGGTGTTCAATGCGCACATTTGCTATCACTTAAAGGAGTTACGTTGTAGTACTCAGTATCTCATTGAAGATGAGGATTTTGTCAAGAGATTGAGGTCTACTCATAGTCAGCAGTATGAGTTTGGAGTCACGTAAATAGTACAAGACATAAGACACAAGTTTGGGTTATTATACTTCTACATCAAGTTTGTTATACTGAGTTTTCTCCATCAGTAATCGTTACAAAAAGCCTACAGAATTTGAGATTCAAGAGATGGTTAACATATTGGTTTTAGGGGAAGCTTATTGGCAAAGTGTTTAACCATCAGGATATGTTCATGCACCACTTAACGGGAAGGTTTTCATTACTACTGCTAGTCATTATTACTACTGCTAGTTTAAGTTTCTACTACTTAAATTCATTTTTCTTATTGTGCGTAATGGTGGGTAATTTAAGTTATTGAAAGGCTGGATTGGTAGTGTGATATATGGTTTACAGTTGTAAAGATCCAAGTTGCATATTTTCACAAGATCCCTATTGGATTATTACAAAAAAGGGAAGAAGATTACAAAGATATGATTTGCAACTTATTAAATATGGTGGCATGGAGATTTTGATTTAAGGGGAAGATTGTTTCATTCATGAAAGATCAAGATGTTAGTTTTGTAATCATCAAATAGGGGAAGATTGTTATGAATTATATTGATTTGATGATACAAAACAATGATACAAAACAATGAAACAAGAAAGAAACAAAAGGAAAACAAAAGGATCAAAGTCGTCAGATTGGAATTCTACAAGATGTAGGAGTACATAAAGATTCTAAAAGATTTGATCTTAGAAGATAAAGATAAATATTAGGAAGTTTACATTCCTAATTGTATTATGTTTTCTTTGTAAACCTAGATGATCTCTATTATATAAAGAGATATCAGGCGTGAGTTTTAGAGTGTACAGAAAAATGTAGACGTCTAATAAAAAGTATGTGTTCTAGGCGTATTGTTTTTGTAAAACACCTAGAGTTAGAGCTAGAGTTAGAGTTAGTTTTGTGTTTAGCCTCAAGGATCTTTGATTCCTGTTATAGTTAGATAACCGTTCTACAATTGATCATGTAGAATTGAGGCTTGTAGTGAATGATAATGAAGAAAAACCTTGTTACAATTACATTGTTCTTATGTTAATTCTTCTATACATATTCTATGAACTTTGTTATTGTTAATTCTAGATGAGATCTAAATAATCTTGAGTTATAAATGATCTAAGGAGTTCTAACAAACTCCACAAAAATCGTTTTCTTGTAGGTTCCTGAGGGTTAGAGATACATGCATCATCACCGTTAGAGCAGTCAGATTGACTCTCTAATTCACTGAATGAGGTTATTTTTCCTTTAAGGTCAAAAATTCTTCCAGTTGGTGACCACCTAAGGAAAGATCTAGGTTTACTAGGCTTATATGAGGCAAGTCTTTCTGTGGATCCTACCTTCTTTGGTTTCTTGTCCTGTAGCTTATGTTTCTTTTGATTTTTTGGGTTTGAAACATTTGCCTTTTGTTTCTTACCATGAGAATTCATGCCATTCACATAATTAAGCACACAGACATCATGATTAGCAGTAATTAAACATTGCTTATACATAGCACAAACAACTTCAGATTTATCATTCTGAATAGCAAGTTTAACGTTATTACATTCAGATGACATATGCTTTTTATTCTTAGAAAGCAGTAAATTACTATGGTGTTCTTCTACTTCGACTTATTTATTCTTGCTGCAACTACTCTTAGACGCAGATGGGACCCTATCATTCTTTGTATTGCTCCTAGGCTGTGGCCTTCTGGTCTTAACAGTGTTGTCTACTCCTATAGAAGACAAACCATTTGAGTCAGCATTAACATCTTTCTTAGTGATGACATGAGGTTGTGAAATAGTGATCTTTTTTGTCCCAACACTTGCTTTAATGGGTTTGTTAGGCACAAACTTTTCTTCCCTAGAAGTCTTAAAAGGATTAATCCTAAACATTCCTTGGGCAATCACGTTATCATTTTTCACAACTTTTGATTCTTGTAGTGTGGGTAAAGAGTTTGAAGTGACTGGTTTTGACAATGCATGTGTCTTATCGATCTTGGGAAGACCCTTAGATTTTGGAAAAGGAGTTACCGAATAGAGTTTTGATCTTGAAAAAGAAGAAGGTGGTTTTCCCAAAATTGATTGCTTTCTAAACTGAGTATTCACACTTGTACCTTTGGTGGTATCCTTTTGTTCAGAAGTCTTATCAAATAACTAAGCTCTTAACTTAGAATTTTCATAGATCGTGTCATGTAATTTATCTTGCAAAGAGTCAATTATTGTTTTGGTTTGAGCCCGTGTCACAGAGATAGAGTCAAACAGGTTTTTGTATGTGGTCTTAAGGTGAGCATTTTCTTTAGCATAATTCAAAACCTGAAACTCTAATTCCACGTTCTCATTCTCTAGTTTCTGGGACAAAGGATCAAGGGTATCTGCTACACATGAAGTATCATTACATTTACCCTTGAGATCTCCTAACTGAGCTTGCAACCGTTCGATCTTTTGTTACATGTCATTATAAGCTTTATCATACGAAATTTTGTCGTATTTTCATTCTTCGCATTTTTTGTACCAATCATTCCAAAGTTTAGCATATTCATTCTCCTTTTTAATGATAAAATTTTCAAATCGTTCTTTCGTACGTTTAACCTCAGTCTGGAGATCGGATGTTTCAACAACAGTAGGATTTTGCACAATAGACATAATATATTGATTGACAACTGCTCTCAAGAGACGCTCGATTTCAAATTCCAAAGTCTTGTGCTTAGCAAGAGATTCATCATCTTCGTTTGCAAGAGATGTGGAGTCTCGAACAAATTTAGCTGCTTCTTTAAAAAATATTTCAAAATTTTGCACTCTAGCATCAACTTGGTTAACGATAGGGAAAATTTCATCTTTTACAATTTTGTGAATCTCTTGGTGAACAGAAGATGACCAATTGTGTATATCTAAAGTCATTTTTTATTTAACAACACGTTGAAGAGTCACATGCTTTTTACCTCATTTAGAAATTTTCATGCAACACTTGGTGTAGTATCATCCGAAAACTCTTCATTTCGTATGGAAATTGATTTAGAAACATTGGCTATTTTGGAAGTATTGGAAAAATATAATTCTTCACGTGACTTGGACGTTTGAGAAACAAAAACCCTCGAAAGACGATTAATCTTTGCATAATTTGTTGGTTTTATTTCTTTGTTCAAGTGTTTCATTTTTAAGCGACTCTCTTGAGCAAGTTGCAGTGTCTCCTCCGAATCATACATAGTAGGAGGATCATGCTTTTCTAATAGAACTTTGCCATTATACAAACTCTGTTGTTTCTGCTGAGCTTGCTTGAGATAAAAAGGATTTTGATAACCCAAAGCCATTTTCTATTCGGTGTGGTAAAACGAGTCTGGCTTAGTTGAAAGCATGTGCATCGTTTGAATCGATTGACCCTTTTTTACCAAAATATTATCTAGTTCCTTTATTTTATTCTCAAGTTGAATTTGTTTATCAAGAAACTCGTCTTCGCGAATTTTGAAATCAGACTTCAACCTTTTCTTTTCTTCTCGAAGAGAAGAAACAGTTGACTTTTCTTTTGAAAGCTGGTTATTTAAATTTGCAATTTCCTCATTCAAAGTTGTTATTTGTTTACTGAAACTTAAGTGAAGTGCATTTATCTTACCAAGTAACCCTTGATACAATTCACTCTTAAAATATATATATATATAATATATAAAACGTATATTTAACCGGGAAGTATGATCACCCGGGTCGTTTCCCCAACGACTTGTGCAATTGAAACCTCGTTTTAAGCTTGGATTATGATTTGAATAAGAAAATAGATGATTTGATGATCTATAACTACCAAATAAACGTAACAATTAAAAAAATGAACAATTAAAAGCAATTAAGCACTTAAAAATATTAACGGGAAGCAAATAAAACGCGACAAATAAGCAAGTAAATCAAAATTAAGTCCTAAAAATGCAAACTAAATTCCTAAACCTCAATTAAGGCAAAAGAAATTTTTAGGAAAAAGAAAAATATTTTTTGGCTTTTTAGATTTTAAGATATGAATTTTCTAAGATTTAATACTAATTAAAAGTATAAAAATAATAAAACTATTAAAAATATAAACCTAAAAATTTTATAAAAATTATACTAAAGAAAAGAAAATGTAGAGAAATTTTATAAAAGTAAAAGCCCCAAATTTTACTTTTTATTTAAGCTTTAATTAAACTAATTAAAAACTAAAACCTAATTATTATTATTAAAAAGATATTTAACTAACTATAACTAACAAAGGACTAACGATGCAAGTCCTTAAAGGACTAACAGTGCAAAACAAAGGACTAACGGAGAAAACAAATAAAACTTAAAAGTTACACTTTCTACCCTGAGGCCCAACCCCGACTTCAAACTAAGTCCATTTAGCCCAAAAATAAGTTCAATTTCGAACTGGCTTATTATGAAAAACTTATAAAATCAAAGTTGTAGAACAAGTGGTAGTGAACAATTTTAACAAAAGCACCTCTAGCTGAAAGCCAATAATAAGCTCAAAAAGAGCTTATCATTAAGCTGAAAACAGAAAGTGGGGGTTTTCCCTTGGTTTCACTTAAACAGCTAAAACAAGCTCAATTTAAGCTCAAATTGAAAAGCAAAAGGAGATCTAAGAAGCTTATGATGTATTTAAACTAAAAATGAAAAGAAAACTTTGCTGAAAACACTTAACACTATCTGAAATTAATGCTAAATACTGAAAACTAAGCATAAAACTCAAAAAGCTTAAAATTAAGCTAAGCTCAATTACTTAATTAAGCTAGACAGAAGCTAAGCTTTTCAGAATTAAATAATCCTACTATAAGCTACTCAATTAAGTCATAAAAGCAATTACTATAAGCTAAGAAATCAAAAATTTAAAGCTAATCTAACCTTGCTACTGTTTTTGGTTTATTGGCTTTTTAGTGATTTTTAAGCTAAATTTTACCTAGGAATTTAAGCTAGAAAATGAAAGATAAGACCTATTATATATTAAGCTGTATCTACTCTATACCCTACTATAAGCTATAAGAAATTAAGCCCTAAGATCCTAAAGTAACTAGCCTAAAATTGACCCTAAAGTAACAGCAGTACTAACTGCTGTTAGAACTGGTGTACTTGGCAAAAGGCAAGCAACAATTGTGCAGGTTTCCTAGAGGGAGTAAGAACCTCAATTCGAATTTCTCCCCATCATTAGAAGTAAACCTTTCCCATTCTCATTAAACAACTTAGAGCCTATTTTCTTTTGAATTCCAATACAACCCGTTCCAATTCAAATTTGTTAAAACACGTAACCGAAGAAGAATTTCCCCTCCCCTGAGCAGTTTCACAACTATCAACAAGCAGCAAACAAGAATGTCTTCAGAAGACCGAGAATAGAATAGTATGGAATTGCTAATATAAATCATCGGCTTCTACTTGCTATAAGACTCCCACTTTTCCACTGAGTTCCTCATCAATCCTCTGCTCATAGAAAGGTTCATAAACAAGAACTTTATGGTCTGAGATCACCAGCGTTAGGAATTATTCGTCTGACAATGGAAAAACCCCCATTCATAATAATGGAATTGAGATTAACTCCATTTAGGTTTGCTCTTAGGCAATAACGATGAAGACTAGAGTACATGGAACAAAATTCTCTTTGTTAAAGCATAGGAGGGCCTTGTTTCGGAACCAATCTGCATAAATGTCTTTGTAACAGCTCACCATAGCAAGAATGAAGTTTAAAATGGCCATAAGTTAATGATGTGAAATGATAAGTTAAGATCGTTTTAGTGATTAGTGATTATGATTTGCTTTTGATTAAAGTTTAAATGATTAAGTCCTTGGGAATTCACGGGATTTTACAAGTCTATGACTTTAACCGAGAAAAGAATAAACTTTTACGGGATTTTACAAAGTCAAGAAGAAACCATGAATAAGTAATTGTCCTTTAAGTCCAAGTGAAATTAAAGTCTTTGTTTATTAATTGTCCAAGTTTGTGTCACGGTTATTAGTCAAAGTCTTGAAATGGCCTAAAATTGCTATCAAACCGCTGGCTAGCTGAGGCAAACCGCTGCCTAAAAAAGGACCAAACCGCTGCCTGACAAACCGCCATGATATCTGGCAAACCGCTGCCTAGTTACAACTGGTAAACCGCTACCTAAATTGTGAACTAAACCGCTGCCTTAACAAATTCAATAAACCGCTGAATAGCTTTGTCAAACCGCTACAAACTTTTGAATTGGATGGAGTAACGTTTAGATTGACCAAGATAAAGTATTAAACCGCTATCCCTATAAGCAAACCGCTGTTACAAGCAGTGGTAAACCGCTGGCTTGATTTTAATACCAAACCGCTATAAAAACCTAACAAACCGCCACTTAAGCTTGCCAAACCGCTACACAATTTGGGACCACTATACTAAACCGCTACCTGTACTAGATTTTGGTCTTTTGCTAACTTTTGACTTGCAAACAAAAATGAGTACAAATCCTTGTCTAACACTTATTCTAAACCGCTGCCAAGAAACTAAGGCTTGACAAACAAGCTTTTAACATTCGAATAAGCTACTACAACAAGAAATTATGCACGAAATAAGGTGTAATAAGCTATGAACTAAAAGCTAAACCAATACGAACATAACAAAACACAACTTGTAGCTTAGAGAAGAAATTCAAGAAACTAAATAAGCCAAAACCGTGAGCTTGAAATTGCAAATAAGCTACGAAATCAAAAGAAACCAAGCTTAGAACAAGAAGAAGTTTAAAGCTTGAAGCTTGATGACAAATAAGCTATAACCAAAAACCAAGCCGTGAGCTTATAAGCTCGATATAAGCTAAAGTAAGTGATGACATCAAATAACATCTATTTTATAGCATCATTTATCCCATGTAATTAACCTATTTTGTATAATTATTGCAAAGAATTGTTACTTAATCGTTCATATTTGAGAATTGCAATAATTATGGAGTACTTGGAGAAACTTGACTAAAACGCAGCATTCTGGAGCTTAAACGAAGATATTTTGAAGATTACTATTCTGACTACCAATACATTGTATCCATCAAGGAAGATACCACGTATCCGTGCTTGCACTCACCAAAGACCACAAAGGAAACAAGTTCAATACGCCGTATTCAGTGAAGACCAATACGCCGTATTGGAAATATAGCATGTGAATATTCTAGAAGATATCAAATGTGGTCCCTACTCCAAGAAACCCAATACGCCGTATCCAATCCCTTGGATATGCCGTATTGACACCGACTCCAGACCCTATAAATACAAAACTCAAAAATGAGTTTTAAGTGTGCTAAATCATATTCTCGATACCTAAACCACAAAAGTCAATTTTCAGAGGAGAAAAAGAGCAGAAAAGGTCTTGCAACGCATTCTAATCCATAGGAGACAACGTGTAATTTCTTATACTTTTGTAATCGTTTAGTTTTTTTAGTAATCATTCGTTAACTCAGTTAGTTTACCTTGGTAAGCCATACTTTGTTATTAATATATGGATGTTGAAGGCTAATACCTTCAGGTATTAGCCATTATTATGAAGATCTAAATGTTTGGTTTTGTTTATATCTCGATTTTTTAATTTATCGTTGCATGCTCATTTATGTTTATCAATTATACTTGTTTACGTGCTTTTGTATGCGAGCCATCGATGGACCGCCCTTTAACACTCCTAACCTTCATGTATGGCTACGTTATCGTGTTGCCTGCTGTTAATGGACCAGAAGCAAGATATCTCGGTTTCTCATTATCACTCCCCCTACACACCTGTGGACCAACCTATTAATAGTGTATATCCGATTCACGCAGGCACAGTAACATGTCCTTATATATAATGGTAGCATTACCACATCCACTTGATAACCTAGATTTACGTAAGGAAGCTCTCCAGTCTAGGGCTTACTTACAAGCACGCACAATGTCATCTGTCATACCCTTGCCCCCATCCACACTCAGTGGATCTCTAACCCCCACCAACGTGCCCAGCACACCCAGTCCATAACGGCTAGTCCACGACGTCCCCACTATCTGCGCCGCCTAATAGTTAAGAAAACTGACCTCCACTTCGCGTCCTCTCACTTCTCATCATGTTGTCAAGTAGGCGTAATATAGACCGTTACTTCAAACAAATAATTGTTCCTGGATTCCATTGGATAGTTGGACAAAGTGGAACGTCTAGTGTAATACGTTCTGCCATTAAGCAAGTAAGTGGTGACGCCCAGCGTCAATTCTCTAAGCTTGGGTTTTTTACCCAAGATCACCATAGCTTTTTATCCTAAGATAGAATTTATAATCAGTCAAATATGGTTTGCTTTATGCGGATATGCTTTAATTGTGACAGTATATTATTAATTGTGTCTAGGTCTTGGATGAAGTTTTCGAATAAGTCGATTGAATGACATGCCTCTTCGAGATAAGTAATTATTGCACTGAATAAGCAAACCAACCTTCTAATCAGATTAATGATGGCTATAGAGTTTTCTATTATAAGGCTCGACCGCTCTTTTATCTTATGTTAATTTGCTTGCGTAGGTTAAAGTGTCTTGAATTGATTGTAGTCACCAACCAAACCCGTGCCAGTCTCTCAAGCTGAAACCCCCCTTTTACCTGTTAGAATTAGGATTAGAAATAACATAGGATTAGCATAGGTTTGATTTAGATTAGAATTAACTTAGATTAGATAACCAAAATATAAATAAATTGAGAGATTTAACCTCGCTTCAAGTGTTCGACACCCTACTTACCATGAATCTACCACCGACCGGGTACACTACCCATTAAAGTGTTGTTTTTGGTTATGTCAGCAAAATATAAATTTAAAACTTGAATCATAAAAATATACACCACACAATGACACATCAAGTTTTTGGCGCCGCTGTCGAGGAGTGAAAATTAATCTTGATTTTTATTTGATATTTTGGTTTTTAGATTAGATCTAACCCTTAGGAGTAGTGTAAATTAGATTAGTGTATATTCTTGTATATCCTATATATTTTGTATATTTGCTAGTTTATTTATGTGTTTAATTGTTTGTGTATTTAATTGTTTTTCTAATACACTGTTCTAATCGATAACTCGATACGGCGTATCCACTTCCATCGGATACGGCTTATCCAACTTTCTATCCAATACAATGTATTCATTCAATTGGTTAATACGGCGTATTCACTTCTATTGAATATGGCGTATCGATCATCTGGAACAGAATCATAACCTTAGTTTTCATATTCGATTTTTGTGCTAATTTTTTTTCTATCCTTCTTCAGAGCAAATCCTACTGATTGTTTATCCCTTGTTTCAGGTAGTGCATTACAAGGAGTTCAATGAACGAACTATTCACACCTTTCAAGGATCTGGAACAAGAATTTCGATCATCTAGGAAGCACTTTATGACACTAAGTCTTGACGAATTGAGATCGCCTGATCTCAATTTATTTTCTGACCAAGAATACTCAGAGGAAGAAGTTGCGGAAACAATGGACGAAACTATGGAGAAAAACATAAGCAAGACCCGAGCTGACTATGGATCGGGGGTTTCTAGGCCCAAAATTAAAGACAAGGATAACTTTGAACTAAAGGGCCAATTTCTCAAGGAACTACGTACTAACACCTTCAGCGGTTCGGATCATGAAGATGCGAATGAACACATTGAGAAAGTTCTTGAGATCGTCGACCTCTTCCACATTCCAAATATTACTATAGACTAAGTGATGCTTAGAGCATTCCTTATGTCCTTAACTAGAGCCGTAAGTCGTTGGCTAAGAAACGAACCAACTGGTTCAATGACAACTTGGGATGGTCTTGAAACAAAATTTTTGAACAAATACTGTCCACCTGCTCGAACTATAAAAAAAATGGAGGAAATCAATAACTTTTAGCAAGAACCGGATGAAAACCTTTACCAAGAATGGGAGCGATTTAAAGAACTCTTGATGAAATGTCCTCAACACTATTTAACAGAGATGCAGGAGGTAATCTTGTTCTATAATGGATTGGGAATTCCTACTCGACAGATTCTTGATTCAAGAGGTGCAATACCATCTAAGACTGCTGCTGATGCAAAAGTGGCCATCCAAGAAATGGCTGAATACTCTTAAAAATGGCATAATGGAACATCTAGGTCAAGAAGTACTGAAACTTCTGACGGATTGGCAGCTATACAAGCACAACTCAATAATCTTGGAAGAGAGATCAAGAAAGTAAATGAAAAAGTCTATGCTGCTCAAGTTGGATGCGAACAATGAAAAGGACCCCATTACACCAAAGATTACCCACTCAATGAATAAGGGAAAACCCTCAACGAAGCTTACTACACGCAATTTGGTGGACCTTTTCAAGGAGGGGGATATAGAGTAGCAGCTCCAGGATTCTATCAAAGAACAATGCAAATCCTTCATATCAAGAACGAAGGCAATCTATGGAAGATAACCTAAGCAAGTTTATGAGTGAATCAGCAAGGAGACATGAAGAAAACTCCAATTTGATTAAGGAAATCCGAGCTTCGACGGATGCTGCCATTCGAAACCAAGGAGCATTGATTAAATCATTGGAGATTCAAATCGGGCAAATGAGCAAGGTACTACAGGAAAGAGGATTTGGAAATCTACCTAGCTCTACTGAAGCAAACCCGAGAGATCAAGTCAAGTCAATCTCAACTACTATTGAAGCTGATTCATGCCCGATACGCCATATTGGATCCAACCAATACGCCGTATCTACTGGACAGAACCGTACACTCATGTACGAGATAAGACAAACGACGATTCTGTTTCTAAGTCATTGGAATGGATACTACTGTAAAGAAAAGAAGGGATCATATGGACCGCGATTCTCAGAAGCTCACTCTGAAGCTTCACATATCAATAATTCCATACCCAGAAAGGAGAAAGACCCAGGGAGTTTCACTTTACCTTGCTTTATTAATAATGTTTGCTTTGATAATGCGCTTTTTGACTTAGGAGCTAGCGTTAGTGTTATGCCTCTCTCGACCTACCTTAACTTAGGATTAGGCGAATTAGCTCACACTAAGTTGACAGTTGAATTACCATACATGACAGTGAAATATCCAAAAGGAATAGCTAAAAATGTACTAGTAGGTATTGGTAAATTTGTTTTCCCAGTAGACTTTATAATTCTAGATATGCCCAAGGATATCAAAGTGCCCTTGATCCTCGAAAGACCATTTTTGTCTACCGCCCATGCTAAGATTGATGTTTACAAAAGAAAGAGTACTTTAAGGGTCGGGGAAGAAAGGATTGTTTTCACAAGTGTTAAACCTACTAGTAGTTTAATTAAGAGGGTCTACATGCTAAGTTTAAGAGAAAGAATGGAGCTTGATTTAGAAGCTATGCTT
Source organism: Tanacetum coccineum (assembly GCA_026074375.1). Classification (NCBI taxonomy): domain Eukaryota; kingdom Viridiplantae; phylum Streptophyta; class Magnoliopsida; order Asterales; family Asteraceae; genus Tanacetum; species Tanacetum coccineum. The sequence continues at coordinate 1,364 of BQNB010093204.1, read as the reverse complement.
ATGGGAGAGACTTTGGTGATTAATAGATCATTAAACCCTTTCTTTGAGGATTACATTGATTTAAATGATCTAAATGAACCATTTAAGAAGCTTAGGAGGGGTAAAAAATCAAGAATGATGATTTGATGCCCACCATTGAGGAAGTAGTAATAGAGGAATTTTAGAACTAGGAATGATGAACTTGAATACTGAAATTAATATTAACCTTAGTTATTTGTGGACCACGATAAGAAGATCCATATAGATTTCACACAACTTAAAGTTTTCTTGCATGATAGGATTTGAATTTACACACGCTAACTTCTTCCCATTATTGTATATCAATGTGATGTCCAAAGAGTTTCATAATTCTATAATGAAAGATAAGATGGTGTACAAAGGGAATAATGTTATTAGAGCCTTAATGAATGTACCTATTTATGTTGAAACCTTTTCTGTTGTGACGGATTTTGCAGTTTTAGAAGATATGGATGCTTATCGTGATAAAGGAATGGGCGATGTTATTTTTGATGAACCATTTTTAAGAGAAACTGGAATTAAAGCAAGACAGTTCGAAGGGATGATTACCATTTACAATGGTGATAATGAAGTAACTTACCAAATGGCGCGATCATATTCGAGGTTTAAACACCATACTAATGAGCAATGCAATAAGATCACACCATTACTGAAGGTAAGTGATGAAGATAAGAAGAATGGAATCTCGCATTCATACCAAAAGCAAAAGTGTGAAGATGGAAGAATGGCTCACACGCGGGCACATTAGCGCGCATGAGATGGAATGAAGAGAAGCTAGAGAAAAGTCTAACTTAAAGACTTCGCTGTAAACAAAAGTGCTTCCCGGGAGACAACCCGAAATGTAATTTATTTCTATCGAGTCTGTCTTCCCAGACATCAATACGGCGTATCCGCTCCATACCATACGACGTATTGATTGTCTGGACATTATCAGTCTTTACTTTTTATGCACTTTAAAAACATTATTGTCAGTTTTGGCATTACAGCGTATTCATGCACATGATACGGCGTATTCACCAAACTGACCCGTATTTAGTTTGTTTAGTTTAGTTTAAATTAACCGCAGGTACCAAGATAGGAATACACATTTTTCCTATTATTTACACAGGACCTTGGAAGCAAAAGAAATCGACAAAGTTGGTGAAGTATCAATCATACGGAGTCCTATGTGTGATTGTAGACATGCTAGAATTCAGACGCATCTATAACATAAATTCTTGCTAAAAAACTCAACATGGAGAATCTACCGAGCAAATATCAGGGGAGTTTCTCATTCTAATTCTTTTTAATTCCCGTATTTAATGTTTTATCTATACAACGAGGACGTTGTATAATTCAAGTGGGGG
>BQNB010093203.1:0-21597 GCA_026074375.1 Tanacetum coccineum | reverse complement strand
AATGACTGTTTTTCCTTGCAGCAATTTCTTTATCATGTTCAAGCTTTTGTTTCTAGTTCATGAAGGAAATAATGTCATGGTACAAGTTTTTTATAGGGTCAAACTCAAGAAAAATATGATAACACTATAACCCCATAACTTCGAGAAAAATATGATAACACTAAGATGTTGTGGCTTCACATTAGAGATAACTTTGTCATGCCAAGTGCTCTCATAAATTCATTAGTTGTATTTCATAAGCCTTGTTTAATGAATTTCAAGTCGTTACGCACTTTCCATTTTTGTAAAAAAGCTCGTCAGTTTCTCCAAAGGGTATTAAGGTCATTATCTCTATGCGATATTTTGGGCATTTGGAAAGTTTGGAGCATATGTTACGCAAAAGAAAAAGACGAAGATTGATGAAGCCGGTAATCAGGTAATGGTTGAGGTGGAAACATGATACGGAGTACTACGATATGATTCTGGCTGGTTGCAATTTGCAAATACGTATATAGTGTAGCACTATGTTAAATAGTTTATGTCAGTTGAGACCACGTGTACGTCATCGCCACGTAGGACCCATCTCCTCGTGTCAGTTGGCTACTCAGCTCCACGTAGGATCTTTTACTCTCAGAGTAGCACTCAAGTTTTTGAGTTAATTTATAACCAACTAACTTATAAAAACACCCTTTCAGTAACTTACATCTAACGTACACTTTTGGTATCCATTATACTCGATTAAAAGAAAACACACAACCAACGACTCGTTAATTAACTAATAAGCAAACCGACGTGCACCAACCAACTTAACTTAGCGATGCAGTATTTTTGGTTAACTTGGATGCTACCTAGGAAACGAACGAGTTATTTCGTTACTACACCCTTTGCTCTTACTCATTTTACTCATTTTATTGATATGACGAGAGAGTGTTTATGATTTTTTTGTTTCATATCTTTTGTCTTTTATTGCTTTTAACTTGTCGAACAATATGTTTTATTTTCGTGTTTTATGTTTAGTAGTTTTACCCACTTTATTAGCTAAACAAGACATATTTTTATGGTTTTTTTGCTCCATATTTATTGTGTCTTATTACTTTTGACTTGATTAATTTTATAATAGTATTTTATGTTTTCTGTTTATCATTTTTTTTAATTAAAAATAAAATTAAAAAAAATGTTATTTTTTAAGAGTATGATTAGCCTCTCTCGTTTTATTTTATTAATTTAATAATTGCAAAACAAATGGTAATATACTTGTTTACCTTCTCCTGAAAAAGAAAATATTGTTTACCTTCAATTTTTCTTATAACTTGTCACGTAGATATATTTTGATTTTTGACTACATCTTTTAACTTTAACTTCTAAATAAGAGTATTTGTTAATTTAGATAGTACAATGAAAGTAATAAACGTTTTTCCTTAGTAGAGTGAGCTTAAAAGCAACAAAATGAAGTGCGGCGACTCCAAAAACTAAGGCCCCGTTTGTTTTGAGGTATTCAGCCCAAAAAAATTGTATTAGAGTCAAATACCTTGTTTGGTGAATGCACATAGGGTTATAAACACTGTTCAAATCTTAATACGTAATATTCAGGGATCCTAAAAACCCCACACAACAGTCCAGTTAAGTAAAACGTCCCAACTCAGAATTAAATCTTGAGTTCTAAGCTTACGTCAAAAAATCAGCCACATGTTAAGAGCATGTCTTGGAATACACGCGGAAAACCAGACCATACTATACCATTCAACATGATTATCTCCCGACAACAATATCATACCCAACACTTGAGAAACCGCACTTCCATCGCATTAAAACCATTTCGATCATAACCACTCCAAACTGTCACGCATAATCAATGATAGGGCAAATTATAGTTAAAAGAACCGGGTGCTTATAAGGAGATCACGAGCCAAAAACCCACGTACCTTGTTTTGAATAATATCCATACATAAGCTCGAAGAACTAAGCCCATCCGTAGCAATAAGACGTGGAGAGACAAAGCTAGCGATAGGCTCAAGTACCGACCAAGTTATCCAAACCATAATGACTATTCATACCAATTACCACAATTTGCTTCTAATGAACTTTCCGAATGGAAGGAACGAAGAGTAAAATTTTCCTCCATCCCCAAGACATATTAACCACGAACGGAATTCCCAAAAGTTACGATCTTTATCTGATATTCTTGCACCCAATTGACCCACAACGATATCACTCAACGTGAAGCACTTCCATAAGTGAGCGACATAAAGAGGCTGAATTAAAGCAATTAATCTAACAATACCTAACCCTCCCCTCACGTTTAGGAAGGCAAAACAGTTTCCCACGCTTACTGTAGGTCTTCCCTTTGGTTAGAAGAACCTTGGGCACCAAAAGAAATCTGTCCTCATGAGTTATTCATATCTAGCAACCCTTAATTATGGAATAAAATAACACCAGAAGCCCCAAAATAACAACGACCCAAGACTGCATGAATAAGTTGTAACTCTCCCGCCTTAGACCAAAGAATTGTTTTTTTCCAATCTTGAATTCCGAAGACATCCACGTTTATCAACAAGCTCTAACAACACGAATTTAAGACGAGACAGAAACAAGGGAACTCCCAAGGTTTTCACCGGAAGTTTACCTTACCCAATACGGAAGCACTTTGAAGAATGGATAGCTTATTAAGGTTTAGCACATTACAGAATTAAGTTGTACTCTTTGGAATACTCGATTAAAACCGGATGCATCCTAAATTCGTCACAGCAGCTTCCATAATAACACTCGGCCGAAGCAGACAGCCCATAGGTAAACAAAAACAAATCATCGGCGAAACAAAATTAACAAGCTCTAGATTTGAACAATACCTATGATATGTAAACAACCGAAGGCAAGAACCCTCTTTGAATCAAAGCGTGAGAATTCCAATACCATCGTAAATAAATACGGAGACAAGATCACCTTGGCGAAGACCCTACACACATTAAAAAGAACCATAGAAAGAACCATTAACACAAATAGAGTACCAAGTAGTAGTGACACATTCCATAATCCAATGTGACCATATCTTTCATGAAATCCGAACTCCCACAAGAATGAACGTAATAACACCCTCAACCTATTCATAAGCTTTTTTTGAAATGTCCACCTTGAAAGCACACCTAGGCGTACCGCGATTCAAATGGTAGTTATGCATAAGCTCTTGGGTTAATAGAATATTATCAGTAATGCTTCTACCCGGAACGAAAGCAGATTGGTTAGCACTGATAATACTCTTTAAACAATGTTTAATACGATTTGCAATCAGCTTGCTACAGCATTTGAACGTACGGTTGCAACAAGATATAGGTTTCTAAAATCAGTAACCCGAGTAGAGTTTTTTACTTTTAGGGAGAAGAGCAATAATAGTATGATTGATTTCTTTCAGCATCGTTCCATTCCTAAAAAACTCCCGAACCGCATTATAAATATCTTGCCCAATAACAATCCATGCCTCTTTAAAAAACGCAGCAGAAAAGCCGTCTGGACCAGGCGACTTATCATCACCAATAGAGAATAATGCATATTTAATTTCGTATCTAAACATCACGCACCATCTCCAAAAGCTTCCTGATAATTTCAAAGCATGTCTTAACAGATTATCTGTACAAAACTCACCTTGTTTCACCAACCTGCCAAGAAAAAGCTCATAAATGTTTTAAACAAAAGCAATTCAAGAACTAAGTCATTTTTCGAAAACGTACCAACCGAGCTAGCACAACAACAATAATAACATTTCGACTCACACGGCTCTTAACCACTTTATGGAAATAAGAAGAATTGGAATCACCCTCCTTGAGCCACTGAATCTTCGCTTTTTGTTTCAAAAAACGTTCTTCTGTTAAAATCGCTTGATTAAACTCAACAATACAAGAAGCTTCCCTTTCACGTAAGACAATATTAAAGGGATCTGTATCAAGAGATAGCTGTATAGAATCGAGCTCCGTACGTAATCTATTAACATTTGCATGAATATTACCTTTGTCATATAACAGCTTGCGAAATGGTTTTTTCAAATTTTTCAGCTTCTTTACCACTTGGTACATGTGAAAACCACTAACATTCATAGCCCATTCTTGTTTAACCACATCCAGAAACTTCTCATGCGAAGTTAATATGTTGAAAAACTTAAATGGCTTAGGCTTCGTCTTACACACCGTTGGAATGCAAAGAACAGATTGAGAAGGTTCCCCGAGATTCTGTACGCTTAAAAATAGCATTAAGCACCAACATAAACTGATCAAAAAAACTCAAGGATTCGCAAGGACTCCTATCAAGCATTTTAAAAATACCATGACCACCCTTCGGACTTTTGACTCCATGAAGACTGCTACGCCGTATGTTGAACGTCCATAACTTCGATATCATCAACACATTCACGAAACTCACGAACAGCTATGTCCACTTTAGACCCACTAGCCGTAGACTCCTCCAAAAACAGTGAAGCATTAAAATCACCCGAGATAAACCATGGTCTATTCCGGATGTAAACTTTATGTTTAGACAAGTTACTCCACAGTGAACGTCGATGAGTATATTTGTTATGCGCATACACAAATGAACAAAACACTTCTTTTCTTTCCAACTTCATCCACACTCGAGCATGCATAACTTGATCATCTTGACTAATAACCACAACATCCACATCATTACGGTTCCACCCCATAAAATACCGAGCCGTTGTTTGCTCCAAGCACATTCGAAAGTCCAATCCCAATATACGAAACCAATAGACCAATAACTGATGGAGATTTCGAATTCTGAATATGTGATCCAAAATAAACCACAAATAAGAAAAATTGTTTTCAAAAATAATGTGCCGAACTTCATTGTTGTTTTGGGGTTGAAGTTGAGACCCCGTATATTCCATGGCGATATTAATCATTGGAAACCTCACAAGCGGGAGTGCATGCCATTTCTGGCACTCAAACTAATTTGATTTTTACCTGTGTTTCTCAGAGGTTCCAATGATGCCGTGCCCTCATTATCTTCCTTAGTGGACTCAACCAGTTCAGTTAGATCATATAATTTCTCAAACACATTATTCACCTCAATTCCATCTTTTGAGACAGCAATAGTGTTATGACCTTTGTTGTTGTCACGAACCACTTGATATCTCACAGTTGGTTTGTTGTTAACCTTGAAACCTTTAGTAACTTTTGTCTCCACATGTTTCTTACCTTGGTTCTTTCGATTGGTAACAGTAGTAAATCCCTCAGTATCCATAGCTTTCACTTGTTGTTTAGGTTTTTCAATAACACTTTTTGGACATTGATCATGAGTATGACCAAAAACACGGCACTCCAAACAATGTGGAGGTTTCCAACTCCATAACATAGAAAAGTAATCATCGTAGGTTCTTCAGATTCATTTTCTTTGTTAGGTATAGCCATGATGATCTCTTTCTTGAGATCCTTTTCCGCATGAACTTCAATAAGAGCTCTCGCATATCCCACACGTCCCCAACTTGTGGCACATGAAATTTGGTGAAAGCGTCCAGCATAAGAGTTTACCCACTAGAGAAGCCATAAGAACTCAACCCAATTTCGAGTACGGGCGACAACTTGGGACTTGGGAAAATTACCCATACAGGCACCTTAGTAACCTTATCACGATGTAGGGTTAAATTCGGTGTCCATTTAGTCAAGATAAGGGGGATACTCCTTATTAACCATGTTCCATGTTCCAAGACTTGTTCCATACCTTTGGATGTTTTAAATTGAAAGTAAAGTAGCCCTTCATCATCACTCATGATACGCTGAAAACCAAACTTGGCCCAGGTGTTGGTAACATAATTCTTAACAAGTTGAAACGCCACCTTTTTTCCCACAAAGAATCCAACCAAGGAGTTTTCGTATTTGTGACGAATAGCATGGATAGCCTCAACAGGGAGAATAAAATCACATTTATCCGTCTTCTTAGCGTTTGTTATTTCACGAAAGTTCACTTTAGGACTATTCTCAGACGTATTAGAATTATTAACCACATGAGCAAATGAGGCTTTAGTAGAGGATTGGAACGCCTTTGCCTCATTCGATGCCCATCCCTCATTCTTACCTTTATCCTTCATCGTATGGTCACTTGCCAAATTGAATGCTTCCTGTGATTTATCATGCTTTAAGACTTCTTCTTCATTCTCCAAGTTAACCTGTTCAACCTCATAGAAATCGCTCCTAACAGCCTCACCTACATCAGTAACATCATAAACAGATCGCACCGGTGAAATTTTGTTACTATTGGACCATATAGCTTCTTCGGTATCAAACCCTAATATAGCATTAGGGTTTTTTGGTTCTAACACCGATTCATTTCCTCTAACCTCATTTAACAAAGGATTGTCATTACCCTCATGAACCTCTTTAGCTTGATGAGAATGGTTGTTAGTAGACCCACTCGCATTCAGAGTTGGCCATACTATGTCCAACGATTCAAACCCTAGTTTGGAACTAGGGTTTCCTTCAATATGATCATGTCGATAACTACCATTATCAACCATACCACTTCCTCCAGAAATAATCTCACTTATCTCAGAATTGATAATCATTTTTAAGCCCTGAAATCCTTCTTTTTCTTTTTATTCGATGTTCTTTTATCTTTGGGTGGCACGCCGCGGAAACGTAACGGTAACCCATCTTTTCCAACAGCCTTGTGATCAACATCCTTGCTTTTAGAGCCACGAAGGAGGCCCTTACCAGTTTGATTATTCTTACTATCGTTTTCCATCTCTCAAAAACAGAAACAAACAAAGCGTAACCCTAGACTACAACGGCAAACTCAGAAAACCCTAAAAGGGTAGAAACCCAATAGAAGACAAAACGAACCAGAATCTAACCGACTTCCATTATTATGTTAACAGCAATAAAATATAAGAATGCAGCACAAGAAAGAACCAATGAAATCACAGCAGGCAACAAAGAGGAACCAAGACGAATCAAAACCAAAAAGCACAAAACCTAAATCGGAATAAAAATAAGGCTAAGAACTCGATAATACGAACGATCACGGTAAAAAGCCCGATTGTTATAACGATTAGGAAGGGTGGCAGATTGGATGATCGGAAAATTAGGGTTCCGGCATAAATCGCCCTCGAACAATATGCTTTATTTTCGTGTTTTATGTTTAGTAGTTTTACTCATTTTATTAGCTAAACAAGACATATTTTTATGTTTTTTTTCTCCATATTTATTGCGTCTTATTACTTTTGATTTATTTAATTTTATAATAGTATTTTATGTAGTCTGTTTATCAGGTTTTTTTAATAAAAAGTAAAATTAAAAAAAATTGTTATTTTTTAAGAGCATGATTAGCCTCCCTCATTTTATTTTACTAATTTAATAATTACAAAACAAATGGTCATATAACTTGTTTACCTTCTCCTAAAAAAGAAAATATTGTTTACCTTCAATTTTTCTTATAACTTGTCATGTAATTCTAGATCCAATCCTAAACAAAATCCAAGATCCAAGATACGGATCTGTGTGCGTGGCTTAAAAGGTACCTTGATTGTTGTAGCAACTAAATAAATGGGCTTATAAACATTTTAATTCATCGACGATGATGTGCTGATGTTTACAGGTTGGTGAATATAATGATAACAATTCTAAATCACAATCCTTTTTAATCAATCGGCAGAAACTCAAATAAGATTGATCCAAAATGAGTTTGATTCAATCGTTGATCCTATTCCTGTTTGATCACCAATCACTGAATAACATTTGATTATTGAGATTATTTTCTGATTCGAGTCCTTTAATCTTGTGGTATTGGGTTCGACGTGTCATTAGGTTAGGGTTTTGATTTCGATCGACAATCCTTTTCCTGTTTGATCACCATTCACTCAATATCATTTGATTAGGGTGATTTACATCTGATTATTGATCTCTAATCTCCTTTTATTTGGTTCGACGTGTTTCATTAGGATTAGGGTTTTCGTTTCTTTCTTTAATCATGAGCGTCGTATTTCCATAACTACAAAATAAAAATCAAACGCAGAGATTTCGAAATCAGTTTTTTGACAAATTTTCCTAAAGATTCCAACCGTGCGCGACTTTGGAAAGTGTGTAAGCGATTATGGTTACGGTTGTAGAATTCTTCATTCCATTTACGAGATCAAAATACAGGTAAACGCTTTGCAATTGTTCCGTATTCATAAAGGAAATTAAATTTAGGCGTTTGGGTCGTAACCTTTGTACATTTTGATTGGAAGATATCATTTACACGCAAACTATGTGAGATTTGAAAGGCCTCAAAGACCCAACCTCTTCCATTCCTCGTGGTCCTAATCATTCACTCCTAAAGAGACGAATATGGAGAATTCAAATAACTCCTTTGTTTATGTTCTTAAGCGTGGAAGTCAATCACATGTAACTCCTGAAATTACTAAACATGCTTTGGTTCTTGATGATACTTGTATTAAGGAGTTCAATTTTGGCATGTCTCTAATGGGAAGGGCAAAAGACGTTTCTGCTATTCCTAACCTATCTTGTATTATTTCTAAAGAAGGTTTTCAAAACGTCAAGCTTTTATATCTTGGAGGGATGTAGGTTCTCTTTGAGTTTGATTCTCTCACTACAAAAGAGAAAAGGTTCTCAATCGATCTGGTATTGGTTCTTGGTTCACCGAGCTTATTCAAGCGACCAGCTCATTTGAAAATGTTGAAAGGATCGTTTGGATTTCCATTGAAGGTCTTCCTATCAAAGCTTGGACTCCTAACACTTTTCGTAAGATTACATCTTTATGGTGAGTATGTGGAGTGGGAAGATGATGATCTAAAATCTTTGGGTTCATGTAAACACTTGTGTTTAAAAACTAATATGAAAGTGATCATCAATGAAAGGCAGAAAGTAATAATTCAAGGCAAAGTTTATTGGATTCGCGTTAAAGAATTAGATGCTTGGTTTCCAAATTTCCAAGAAGATGACCAAGATGATCTCTCTTCTGATGGGGAATCACAAGAAGGTGATGTCGCAAACAAAGCTGATAATAATGAGAGTGATGTTGATAGAGTATCGGAATCGAGCTTCATGCATGAAAACGACACTGCTCACAAATACGCCAACAGTTGCAAAAAAGGAGAGGTTGGATCACACTCAGAAGACCCTTTCAACATTTATGGCATATTGGACGAACAAAAGAACAACGTTTGTAACTCTTGTGCGATGAGCCAAAATTCCCCCTGTTTTACTCCAGATAACAATGACATGACAAAAACGGTAGAAAAGAATATCAAGATACTACTGAACGTGTTCAATCTCTCTCAAATAAACTCAATGACCGTTGTTCGAACCGTGATTTTCATCACACAAGTATGATCTCTCACTCTCAGAAAAGTAAGTAGGTGGATCTATTTTAGATTCTATCTAGATGAATTGTTATTGTTGGCCAACCAGGTTAACAATATGGCAGGTTGTGAAAAAAACATTCAGAAATAATTAATTCAACAAGAGATTTTGATGTTCTTAAATGAATTTTCTGTCTCTCAATATTCACGCCTTAGAAACAAGGCTAAACGAAGATTGGATTACCAAGTATTTCAGAGCCCCCTCCAATATAATTAATTTTTGCCTCTATTCAATAACCTACAGCGGAGAGTATTAGTTTTACTCACCATTACGGATTTGTGGGAAATCAGATGTTTGACCATGTTGTAGGATCTTCCAGTCGGTTTGTTCAGGAGGTATCTTATGAATGCGGAATCTCTGAACATGTTCGTTAAAGACAAGTTCTACTTGTGATTATTTGTTGCTTTGATGTGGCAACATTGGCTCCAACCTCTTCTAAGCTTCTTATTATATCTGTTTATGCTCCTCAAGAGTTGAATGAAAGGCGTGATTTATGGGATTATCTTCTACGATTATGATAGATGGAAGGTATACCGTAATTATGGTGACTATAACGAAGTTCGAGCGGAACAGAAAGGTTTGGATTCTACGTTTAATAGGCAAGGGGCTATTGCTTTTAACATTTTATTATTCTTCAGCATGTTTAATTGATCTCCCCTATGAAGGTTAAGCTTTTACATGGGCCCACAAGTCGCTTCAAAGATGATAAAATTAGACCGTTATCTTATTTCAGAAGCTTTTCTGGATTATTTCCACATCTATCAGCTCTATTGTTGGGATCGACAACTTTCTGATCACCGCCTATCCTTATGCGGGAAACAACATAAGATTATGGTCCTTCTCATTTTGGGGTATTTTCCATTCTTGTTAGCCATGGAGGGGTTTCATTCCTTTTGTGAAACTACCTGAAGTCATTAATATTGTTGAGCCAAACGCTTTAATTCGGTTGATAAAAATTGCAAGATCTCAGATTGCTATCAAGGCCTGGCGAAAGAAGCTAACAAAAGGTCAAATGACAAAAGATCAACATTCAACAAAATCCTCTCAGAAGTAGAATAAGCTTATTAATCAAGGAAAAAGAAATGATGAGATGCTTATCAAAAGAAACACGCTTCTTAATGATCTCCTGAGCTTAATAATAGGAACGCCATGGAGATTATCTCAAAAACCAAAATCCGATGGGTCCAATGAAGGTTGATGAAAAACGCCAATATTTCATGGTATTATAGAATAAAAAGAGATCCAACTCGCCATTCGTGTCGCTTGCTAATGGGAATGGATTTCGGAACCTCACAGAGTCAAAAATGAGTTCTTTTAACGCATTTCAAGAGCAATTTCGCCCTATCCAAGCTCCTAGTATCCTGCTTTGACTTCAACTTTTCTAACTCGCCTATCTTCAGATCAAGTTCAAGATTTGGAGCGTCCTGTTACTTATGAAGAGGTCAAAAGGGCTGTTTTAGGATGTGCATCAAACCCCAACAACAAATCACCTGGGCCAGATGTATTTTCCTTTTGAATTTTACCGTAAGTATTGGACAACAATGATGATGAGTGTTTCAAGCTGTCCGAGAATTTTTGTAAATGGCACGTCCCTAGGGATGTAACGCTTCTTTAATAACCCTTATTCCCAATATCCCAAGATGCAAATTTGTGAAAAGACTTTCGCCTAAAGTCTTATGGGAGCGTTTACAAAATCATAGCAAAAATTTTGGCCAACAGATTATGTCTAGTTTTTCCTTATCTCATAAGTGATGTTCAATCGCTTTTTGTTGCTAGTCGTCAATTCTGATGGGCCTTTCATTCTTAATGAGCTTCTATCTTGGTGTAAGTTTAAAAAGCTAAATGGGATGATTTTTAAGGTGGACTTTGAAAAGGCTTTTGATTCTGTGAAATGGGACTACTTAGATGAGACCCTAAAGGCTTTTGGTTTTGGCTTAAAATGGCGTAATTGGATCAGTAGTTGTCTTAATAACGCCATAGGATCGGTGCTCGTTAACGGTAGCCCTACTTTGGAGTTCCAGTTCCATAAAGGCTTAAAGCAAGGTGATCCCATCTCTCCTTTTTTATTTATTTTGATTATGGAAACTCTTCACCTCACGTTCAAGAGAGTCTTAAACGCCGGTTTATATAAAGGTATCTCTCTAAATGACTCTTTCACGATCTCTCATTTGTTTTATGCGGATGACGTAGTCTTTATTGGTGAGTGGAACAACAATAACATTCAAACTTTATTGAGTGTTTTGAGGTGTTTCTACTTAGCTTCAGGCCTTAAAAATTAAATCTTCACTAAAGCAAATTGATGGGGGATAGGTGTTAGCTTCAAATGCCCGTTAGCAAGCCTGCAGCTTTTATTTGATTGGCTCTCTATTTTTAACTGCTCCCCGTTCAATATCTTGGCGTGAAGGTTAGTAGCAACAGTCAAGACTTAACTCGTGGGACGATGTATCTCTAAGGTTTCCTTCACGATTGTCCAAATAGAAACTTAAACTCCATTCTATAAGGCGGCCGCCTTACTCTTTTAAAAGTCATTTCTTACTCGATTCCGCTTATCAATGTCTATAATCAAGTTCCAATTGGCGTTTACATCATTTGGAATCTATTCGTCAGAATTTCTTTTATGAGTTGCTGCTATCTGATAGGCACAGCTATGCTTGGATATGCTGAATATGGTTCTAACCTTAAAAAATAATGGTGTCTTGGTGTCTCTATTTTTTGCAAATTTTTTTTTTTAATCGCGCTCTTCTTTCAGTGGGTTTTAGAGATTATCTAACTGATGGTTTCGTCTTTGTAGACTCGTTTATTAAAGGCCATCTTTGGTAACAAAGTAGCTTTAGATACTCTAAGTTGATTCCTAGAAGAACTCCATGCAAGAACGTAAGTCTTGCTAATCATTCGCTCAAAGTAAAGGTCTAAATCTTATGATTATTATTCAAAAAAAGATTGGCAACGTAGAATACTTCGTTTTGGGATGATTCTGGTTAAGAGGTTGCGTTAAAGGTTCTTTATAAAAAGGTTATATCTTTAAGATGTGTAAATCTATTAGTGTGGCCGAGAAAATGGTATCCCTCTTGTATCATTCATTCGTAGGAAGCAAGAGGTGGTGTGGAGCAGGAAAATTATGTTTACTTTGCTCAAAGTTGCTGAACTTGTGCTCCCAAATAATCAGATAGATGGTGTTGGTCTTTAGAAGGCTCACAAGAGTTTTCGGTTAAATCCTCTCGCATCTTAATTGATAATACAATCTTGCCGAAAGCTGAAGTTCCAACTAGATGGCTTAGAATCGTTCCTATCAAGGTAAATGTTTATTGCTTGGAGGGTTTGCTTGGATAAATTACCCACTGAGCTAATCTTCTCCGCTTAGAGGAATGAATCCAGTCATTGCTTTGTACCCCTTTGTAATTCGGGCTGTGGAATCCACTTCCCATATTTTTTTCGCTTGTCCCTTGGCTCACCAAGTTTGGAGAAAATTTTTGATTTGGTGGAAACTTAAAGATGTGGCTTTTAACTCCTATAACAAGTGGCTCATCTGGATAGTCAATATTCTTTTACATAAGCAATTGAAAGTGTTCCTTGAAGGTATTTGTTACGTGATGTGATGGTTAATTTGGCGTTTTTCAGAAATCAATTGCTCTTTGGGAATTCCAACCAAGGCGTGCGCTCTGATTCGATGACGTATTCAAATTTTCTTATACGTGGTGCTCTAGTCGAATCTAAGTGTAAAAGTAATTGGGTCACTTGGTTACAAAACCCAATTTGTTATCTTGTAAACTTTTCTGCATCTTGCTAGTGTTTTAATAAAAATCTGTTGTTAAAAAAAAACTTGTCACGTAGATATATTTTGATTTTTAACTACATCTTTTAACTTTAACTTCTAAGTAAGAGTATTTGTTAACTTAGATAGTACAATGAAAGTAATAAACGTTTTCCTTAGTAGAGTGAGCTTAAAAGCAACAAAATTAAGTGCGGCGACTCCAAAAACTAAAGCCTTGTTTTTTTTGAGGTATTAGAGTCAAATACCTTGTTTGGTGAATGCACATAGGGTTTTAAACCTGTAAAATATTATACGTAAATATTTCAGGGTCCCTAAAAACCCCACCATGAGACCAATATTAGAGCATTAGGTGTGGTGAAGAACACCCTCGCCGAATCCCACGTTGCCTCCCACTCGACGTCGCCGAGTGCTCGCCACCACACCGGAAAACCTCGCTGAGAATGCACTCGCCGTGTAGACGACGAAGAAAAGGACAAAAACAAAAAAAACTTGTCGTTGGTTTCAAACGGATAGTTTTTAAAAAATATTATTATTTTAAAAAAATTATCCCCTCTTTTATATAAATCCTTTTCATTTCACATTCAAAACATACTAAAATCTTAACTTTCTATATCTCTCATTTCACATTCAACACACAAACAAGAAAATGTCTCAATTTCCAAATGACAGGTATTTTACTTCCCTTCTCAATACCTTTAACTCACAACACTCATCTTCCTCAAACCCGTCCACACCATCGTCACAAAGCTCAATTTTTTCCTCGCAATACCAACAATATCCTCCTTTTGGTACGCAATATAATATGCCCAAAATGACACCCGAACAAATTTATCAACAACAACAACAAGCTTTTCAAAACCAACAACTCAACAACCAATTTCAAAATCTCCAATATCAACGAAATGCGCCACCACAAAGCTTTCATCCAAAACAATCACAACCACAATACTTTCAACCACAACAATCACAATCACAATCACGATTCGAAGAACCACAACCACCAACAAAAGAAAACCATGAACAACGTCGTAAAGGAAAACGAATGGCGAAAAGATCCAAGGTGGATTTGGACGCGGACGACGAGGAAGATCAGAGCCGTCAGGTGCAACGTTGGACACGCGAGGAAGAAATTTTGCTTTGTAAGTGTTGGGTCGATGTTTTCGAGAACAACCATATCGGAGCCGACCGAAGCGAATATTCGTTTTGGGGGCAGATTACGGACGATTTCAACCAAGGTACATATCAAGGTACTCGTACAAAGAATATGATCACGGGTAAATGGTATAGGATAAATGGTGATTGCCAAAAGTTCAACGTTGTTTACAAACATTTAGATCGTAAAAGCGGAGAAAATGAGGCTGATCATATCGAGACTGCAAAGACCAATTTTAGTGCTCAGTCAAAGGGGAGAACGTTTTTGCTAGAACACGCATGGTGTGTTTAAAAAACACCCCAAATGGGACGCGCTCACACCGTGTAACACCCTCAAAATATGGCAGCGAAAGGGTAACCGAGGGCGTTACTTCATAATACACACGCACAAGATATAAGAGAACAACCTCTACACGAGTCGTTAAAAAAGGTCCTCTCATTGATAATATCTACAAGAACAAGATATAAGATATTCTATAACTCTACATGAGCGTATCAAAAAAGGTACTCTCGTTGATACTTTAAACATTAAATAAGTCTTAACAAAGTGTCCCCATAAATTTTGCATCAAAAGAAAATCATAATTTGGTTCACATCTCTATAGAATAGTTTAAGTAGCAATGAAATTCAGACAAAAGTAGTCATGAAATGCAGAGACAGTCACCATTGATCACTTCGAAAATGTCCATACCAAGGGGTTAAGCACCTGAAAAAAGCACTTGAGAAATACATGCTTAATATTGTTAACAAAAAGTTGGTGAGTTCATAGGTTTAGGTAAATAATAAGTGTGGACTGCAAGATTTCAAGTAATTATTGCATGGTATACAATATCCCGAAAAGTAGTTACGATTGCACTAAGCTCATGACACCGAAGCCAACAATAGTTATGTATGCAAATCAATGCAAAGTAAATTGCCTAAGTAGGTGTCCAACCCGAGACTACCTAGAATTTTGACATGGTATATGTTCGTTAGATCGGTACCTCCGATACAAGTAAGAATCACCAAACCTGGATGGGGATGCCAATCCCAATAGGTCTATTTATAATACTCGCGCTTACACCAAGTAATTAACGGTTCATGATAGTGGGCTTAGAGGGTTATCGGTACTTAGGCTAATCCGTAATAATTTAAAAGTTACTTGCGTCCAAAAGTAAAACAAGCAATGTATCTCACCCCAAGAGTTGCAAAACAATTTATAAATCATATAAAAGTGGGGCTATGAAACTCACCTTAAGCAAGGTAGTGATTTCGAAAAATAATCACAAGTATATCACGCAACAAGTCCTAACCGCAACCTAATTAAATAACGATGCGCTTTAAGTCTACAACAATGAGTGCACTAAATATATATGGGATTTATAAAATTACTACACAACCTAATATGTTTGTGTCTAAGATTTATCAAAGTCCAAAATATACGTTATAACAAAAGCTACAAGTGTTTTATATAAAAAGTTGCTAAAAATAGTTGGTTGAAAATAAGGTTTTCCCAACTTCACCGGGGAGTAACTCCCTCGTTTTCTACTGGAATAAGATGTTTCAAAAGCCTAGGTTTAAGATTTTTGAGTTATCTTTTCAAAAATATATGTTTCGTAAATTATTTCAAAGTTTAAAGGGTCCAAAAGTGGTTTAAAAGACACATATGTCCGGCTATCCAGTTTGCAGAAATATTACCCGAACTTGTTTTGGTAATAACTCACTCAAAGTTAGGAGAGAGAAAATATATATAAAAAATAACATTATAAAATAAAATTATATATATAATGATATTTTATAATATATATTTTCTCTCTCCTAACTATGGTTCTAAAAAGTGCGCTATAGCAGCGTCATAGCGCGAGGCGTGGCCTCCACGTTACGAAACAGGCCAAGGCATCATCTCTAGGCGTAGCGTGCAATAAAGCGCGAAAAGACGTGATAAAGCGCGCTATAGCGCGCCTTTTTTGAAGCTTTTAAAAGATTTCATGCACTTGAGCTTATTTACAAGTATTTATGATTTGGTTGTATGAGATTCGGGCTTAGTAACTCTATAACTCAATTTTAAGCCTAGTAGCTAACTAATATTGACCACTCTACAAATATTTTTTGCCGCCTTGAGTCACGCCTTAAAAACGATGTGACGCAACGCCTCACGCTAAAGCTTGAGGCTTGGCTATGCCGCCACGCCATGCTTCACACTATTTATATCCTTTCTCGTAACTTAAATTCATATCTTAATCTACATACAAATTTAGTCATTGGGTTATTGTTCCGTTGCAAAGTTAGTCCTTAACGTAAGCGCCCTGCAGCGGAGCATCAGTGAAAAACCTCGTTTATTTACTATATGTATGGGTACGTATTTGTTTATGCGTTTTGGTATAGATCGTAAAGAATCCTACGACCCAACACACCAAGTCTAACATATAAGCTACAATGAGATTCTATTCTAAAACCAATTGGTATCAAAGCTACAGTTAGGCCCAGTGTTGATGTGTTTGGTGTTTCCTCGGTTAGACATCGATTCGATGGTATTAGTGGATCCCGGTAATCCTTGTACCAAAAGGATGCCGGTAAAATACGGTGTGTTTCGATAGTATCATTGTAAGTGTTGGCATTATGTAAAAGGTGGGGGATCATGACTATATTTAAAGGGGAGGCTCTTAGTGGTTCAAAAAAAGATCCGCGGTATTCAACACTCCTAGTAGTGTTTTTACCTTTAGGGAGGATGTGAGTGTTATATCATAAACTCTTCCATAATTTACTTAGATAGTATTATGTGTGATTATTGTTCTAGTTTTTCTACATATTAGTAACAAGGTTTTTAACCCGCGCTCTGCTGCGGGGCACGGAATTTTACGTTAATTTACGTTGTGCGGCAGAGTGTTTGTGTACCGTCAATATTTTAAAAGATATCATTGTGTCTTGTGGCTAATTATGTAATATAACTCTTTGTTTAAATGTATAATATCAACATCTGAGTTTTACAACATGAATGTGAAATCTAATTAAAAAACTCCTCTAACGCAACTATAACCTATAGATTGATCACCTAAGCAAGTGCTTTCTTTTTCTTCTCTTTTTTTAGGCATGTTTCGGTTTGGCAGTGGCAAGCTGCAGGCAGCACTAGCGAGGCAACCTGCAATCACCAAAATGCAATCAGCATATATAAGCATCCAGATGGAAATCAATCAGCGTATAGAAGGATTCACTCGAACTATAAACATATATTTGTAAAACTTTGCCAATGAAGTTTCTAAAATCTTCAAGTGCTTATGTTACATAGAGCTGGTTGGTTACTAATGCTATTTATCCCCTTTACTAATGCTATTTACCTGAATACGTATGGAATAGTTCACCTAATGAGTTACCAATGCCATTTACCTAAATATGTACTGAATAGTTTATGCTACAGTAGGTGGAAATATTTTTTAATGCCACCACTGTAACAGAATAATAGCATTCATTCATATAAGCTTATCCTACAATCACTCACCAATGGAATCCATAACACATAGCGAATTTGCATAATTAAAGAGCTCATAGCAGATACGACATCAAAATTTAACTAAATATTGCTGGACATAACTTAAATACGATATGGTTTTCCTGTCACGTAAGTCCACCGTGTTTGAATCCTGAGAAAGGCCTACACATAACAGTAACATAAAAAATCAAACAATTTTTTTAGCAACAACACCGTTGTTATTCATTAAGAAAAAATAACGTTACCTGTCAAGACCTTGTTTTACACCTTCAAAAGTCATCTCGGTATGTGCGTAAGTGAATAACTAGCATAGCTGTACAATAAAGCTTTGTGGCTAACTTTAAGGCAAACAGATGCTAAGAAACACGGTGCCACTTATATTTTGTAGTGTTGCAGTATCTTAGTCATTAATCAAACATGTAGTATAGGAAACAAAAGTCTCAAATAATAGTCAGAAAAGCACGGTTCACAAATAATTAGAATTAGACAATTTGTGAAACAACTTAATGCCTGACAAAGTAAATAATAGAGTAACTTGATACTTTGCTTGGCTGATACGTTAGCTAATTACTGCACTAATGGTAGCCCTAATGCTCAATACTTAGTTTGGCAAAAAGAAGTATGTACCTTGATAGCCAATGCGTTGTCAAAGCTTTGCGTGGCATCATAAGGATACCCACGACCCATGCTCAGCTACCAGTGATGATCACTTAGGGCCCTCGTCTGTGCAATTCTATAAACTGTTCTTTTATGCTTACTGCGTACCAAAAACCGGGGGCAGTTCCACAGTGTTGACAAATGACATTCGTCAAAAATACACTTACACCTATTGAAAAAATAGTGTATAAACACACGGTGAAAGTAAACAGTACTTGTGGAATCTACATGGCCAGTCGTAGTATCTGACCGGGTACCGAAAGTAGTAGCAGCAGGTGTAGGATAGTTCGGACGGGACCTTGACGGGTTTCTCTGATCCTAGTACCGTCGTTTGCAGACAGTGGCCTTTTAGATGAAATTAAATTCACTTAGACCACTGGTCTTGTTTGTATGAAATTGAAGCCTATAGTCACTTTTCGAGGCTGATAGGAGTATAGGCACCTACAAAAATAAGCAACTACGGAAGAGAATGCAAAAAAAAAATTAATTAATAACTTAGTTACATCTGGTTTTTGTTTTAAACACTAAGGGAAAAGTAAGTAACATAAAAATAGTGTATTAACAACGGTGGGAAGTAAACTGTTACTGTGGGAATCTGCAGGAGACCAACCGAAAGTATCTGACGGGTGGGGGTTTACCGGATCAGTTTGTATCTGCAGGGTGTATAATGGGTTCGGCGGTTCTGATGGGTTCCGACTCTGACCGTCATTGTAGACCCGCGGCCTTTCAGATGAACTACTTCCACTTAGACCACTGTCATTTTGTGCTCTGGTATGTTCCCGAGGCTGATAGGATAATGCACCTACGAAAATAATCGAACACGTAAGATGCGAAAGCAAAACTAATTAATAACTTAATAACAACTGGTATTTGTATAACAGAAGTACCTGTAGGAGTAGCGAAAGAATTTCGAGCATATGTAACATCGGGCAGGACTCCGGTGAAAACATTAAATGCTAAATCCTAATGTAAGGGCGTCAAACCGTTATGGAGAACCGACCGGGAGATGGGTCATTCCGCCGGAAACCGAGTCGACTTGTTGTTTTTTTAATTTATTATTTTAATAACGCTTAGATAAGTCCCAACATACGTAGAAGAAAACAAAAATACCCATTCCATCACTGTGATTCAATCAAAACCATATGTTCATCCTTTTCCAACACAGAGAACCTTACAAATCAGGAACCTACAACATTCTCAATCTGCTTTTTCTCTTCCACTAACCTAATAAATTTCCTTTGCCATGTTTACTAACCCTAACGCCTCAAAGATCGATATGATAATGCATCTATAAACATAAAGGAACTTGTAAGGCGCATAAAGGTCACAATTTTTTTCCCAGCATTTGATATCAAATAATGTACCTGTATTTTGCACCCGGTTATTTGAGCTGGAAGCACGCATACCAAAAAATCAACAACATCAACAACACTACTTCCAAAAGCAGTGTAATTCTTTACACATTCCATGTTTGACATAGCAACCGAAAAACAAACATCTCCTATATTAGCATCCGTGTAACCACCCTTATTATCAATAATCGGTGTTTGTACACCTCCATTATGCTGCACACCATCACCCGGGCAAGAACCCCCAGTGTCTCGACTAACTCTTTGTCCAACACCCCTCACAACAACACTTTTAGGCACTAACTTCCTTTTAGTTTTCATTAGTGACAACCAAACTAAAAAGCCTAACTTTCTAGCTATCTAGATGCATTACTCCTTTAGCAACAAAAGCTTGTATGGGTTTCAGTAACCACGAAAACGGCCCCACTTTAAACGTATGGAACGGGATTACAACTTCAAAGAAGCCAGAGAGAATATATATTTACTGATGGCATAGAGATGTATCTTTTCCAAGTGTAAATTCCTTGTTAGCACTTCAAGCAATAGAACACCAATTTGTTGTTAAAGCTCATTTTGGTTCACTAACTTATATTATAAAGTAATTTAAAATACCTTTGGGGTCCTCTTTTCAAGGAAGTCATGAACACACGACAATGAAGGTTTGAAGAGATCGAGCCTAGATGCTAAGGCTCCTTCAAAACGGAGTGGCTCACCCATTGCTCTGCAATCTCAAAACATCTGATATAAACTACTGAAAACATAAACTTAGAACAAATATTCTATATTGAGTGCACACCTAGCTTTCCATTTGGCAGACTAAGCTGGTAAATCTCTTAAAAAGTTTCCCACTATCATAACACCTAATCCTATCAAAGTACGCAGCATATACTCTTAGAGGCATCATGAACCGCTATTAAAAAACACAATCCAGACCTACACATGTTTTAATTTAGTACAAAAACTCTGTATAGAGTGCACCCTAAAACCCTTCGCAGGCAGCTGCACTTTTTCAACTAAGAAAATTCAAACACTATTTCCTAAAGTGCTTTCAATTATTTTAGACAAATCGTCACCACCTTCCAACTATTTCATCAAAATTTCATAATCTTTAATCTAAATAACGAATATTATAAAAATAAGCATCCAAACTTTTAAGATAAACATCAAACCTTTTAAAATAGACATGCAACCTTTTAAAATAAACATCCAACTTTATACAATTTTAATAAGGGGGAGCTTGGACTGGACAAAGGGCATGATCCAAACGTTACCAAGTTCATCTTGTCAATGAAAAGTTTTTAGTTATCTCCTTCGATAATAGGAGTGTGCATGGTGTTTGGGATTGCTTATCGCTACTACTTAGCGTAACTGCTTATCTTAGTCGTTAAGTAGTTTTTAGTGTTTCGATAGATACAAACTGCTTAGGATTTTGAGGGTAAAATAAGCATATTTGAATAAGCAGTTTGGGAGTTGGTTATATCTGTTGATCCCGTTCTGAACAGATCTTTAACTCCTTAGCTGATATAAGGTTTAGTTTTATTAGATAAATCCAAGACAACAATGGTAGAAACTTTGATTAGGAATATCACAAACTATGCGGAAACTAGGTTGTGATACTAAGAAGAATAATAACAATTAACCAAACGTTGCAGCTTCAATATATTAATACGGTTACTCTGAATAGTAACAGGGTTTACAACCTTGAAGCTATGAACTAACTATAAAACATGTATATGATGATTGTGTAGAGAGATTGATATGTTTTCTCTACACCCTAGTATAAGGAGTCCTAGTAGGTTACAACACATTTAATACTTTCCTAAGTATTATACATTAATGCATTTAATGATTTCCTAATAAACC
>BQNB010093202.1:13621-26429 GCA_026074375.1 Tanacetum coccineum | reverse complement strand
ATATATAAACACACACATACACCATCTTCTCTCCCCATTTTTCGACCACCCCCTCCCTCCTCCGTCCAGCCACCGCCGCCGGCCACCACCACGCCACCGCTGCCGGAAAACTTTTCCGGCGGACTTTTCTGGCCAACTTTAAAAATACTCCTAGTGACTCGATCTATCCGATCCCCAAGACCACTCGCCGCCACGCGCCACCTCGTCACCGCCACCTCCACGTCATCATCACCACCGCTGCCACCATCAGGGGTGCGTTCGGTTGGTTGTAACAGCCACCAAAAAGGGTGCATTGGCTTCGGTGGTAAACCACCACCAAGGGTGCATGTGGTTTCGAGCTACCACAAGGGTGGGTTTGGTTTCATATCACCACCCAGGGTGCGTTTGGTAGACAGCCATCGCGACCCCCTTACCACCGCCACCTCAGCCACCACCGAGGGGCGTTTGGTTTTTGATTCGGCACTAAAGGTGCATTGGTTTATATATTAACACCACAAGGGTGTGTTTATTACCGTGTCTAAACCCAAAATGGGTGTTTGTTTTGGGCAGCCGCCACGACCCACAAGGGTGCGTGGGGTATCGGGTAGAACCACCAGCGAAGGGTGCATTTGTTTTGTGGCTATACCACTACGTGGGGTGCGTTCGGTTGTAAAATAAGCACCGGAGGGTGCGTTGGGTCGGGTAGCAGCCACCCAACGAGGGTGTGTTTGGGTTCGACATAGATTAGGGTGCGTTTGGCTTTCTTATTTAGCACCTAGGGGTGCGTTTGATATTGTGACACCGAAACGGGTGCGTTTGATTGTGTTGACACCGAAAAAGGGTGCGTTTAATTTAAAAGTATTCGATTATTTCGTTTATATTATCGATAAAATGTATATGTGATGAAATCTGTTTAAACTTGCGACGTCTAAGTAAAATGTGATATTAATATTTAAAACGGGATTGATAATAATGTATAAGCGATACTAGATATAGTTTAGACGAGTTTTGAACTAAAAACGGACTTTGGCGCGTTTTGTAACGAATAATTAAGAGTAGAAAACGGAACATGGGATTCGGGATTCGAGATTTTGAAAAGAACGATTTTGGTTTACAAAATATAATGAATTATATTTTTATGGACGTTTAGACATAAAACGGGACTTTTAACTCCCAATAACGAGAAATGGAGGTGGAAATCGAAATATCACTTTAATAGTAAAATACATTATTTTTAATATATTAAATCTGACAGAATCTATATGATTAAACGATTGTGAGCACTTTTCGAGTCAGTTTCAGCTTCTCGGCGAAACACGAAAGTTTTTTACGTTATCTTATCACTTTCGTTCGTTAATGACATTTTACCTTTGCCGCCGAGGTATTGTCTGTTTTGTTTGAAAATTTAGATTATTGCGGGTCAAAACTAAAGGTTCGGTTAATTATTATTATTTCAATAATAGTTTTAAAGATCATTATTCTGGTTCTAAAAACGGAAGGTCTAAAATAGTAACTTTCCTTTATTATTAGAGATAAGTTATTGGACGGGAAAATAGTAATATATACATAAAATATACTAAGGGTTAAGGTTTATTAAAGAGGCGCAGTGGATTTCTTCATCAATGTATATACATATAAAAATATGTGTGATTTCGTCGTTACGGATGTACGCATAGTGATCGTATTTAATATGTGTATTATATTAGAACGGCATAATTACTAGGTCGGTGGCCGAGATCGTTGCAGTATCGGTGTGAATTATTTGGATTATTTGGATCATGGTTTGATCCAGGTGAGTTTCATAGCCCCCATGTTTTTACTAAGTTTTTAATCTGTTTTTGGGGTGAGAATTTGCTTGTTGCAAATGCGTGTTATATGGTTGATTCATCTTTGGTTTACATATTAATTTGCATAGCTCGTATGGGATTACATTTAATTGAATTCAGTTGTTGGTCGCGAATACATAATTACTTTTGATTATGGACACAAGTGTCTTGATTTACCTTTCCTGTTTATGTGTTGCCTAAGTTTTGCTTGCCAACCAACTTCTTTTATATGTGGGATGAGACGATATGCCACTTCTTTTATATGTGGGATGAGATGATATGCCACTGTCGTTATTAATTGTGGGATGAGATGATATGCCACTTTTATTATTCAGCTTGGTTCATGAATAATTACAGAAACCTTTTAGGAGGGGGGAAAATGGTAAATCATAAGGTTTTAGTTTGTTAGACGGTTGTTTTCTGTTTTATACACACTTGAAACATTTTTGTGACATTAAATTGGTCATGCATTCTTTATAAATCTTTGGGATAAGATTGGTACTTTTGGTGACATTAAATTGGTCATGCATTCTTTATAAATCTTTGGGATAAGATTGGTACTTTTGGTGACATAAAATGTGTCATGCATTCTTTATAAATCTTTGGGATTTTTAATAGGTACTGTTGATGTTACAGTGGCAAATTACAGTCAATTTGAAACTTACATTCATATTTAAACTAACTTATGAACTCACCAACTTTAATGTTGACACTTTTAAGCATGTTTTTCTCAGGTGAATTAGATGCTTGGATTATTTGATGTGCATTGGAGTCTTTACATTTAAGTTTTTTTCATGGTGATGCAATTATGGGACAACTATTATTTTAATTTCAGAAAATCAACGAGATTGTTTTACAAACGACACATTTAGAGGTCGTTCTCTTGTATCTAGCGCTGTGTATTATGAAGTAGCACCCCATGTGGTATTCCGCTGCGTTGATATTTTTGGGGGTGTTACAATAATCAATGAAAAAGCCTATATCAACTTTAGCACCAAGATTCCCAATATCCTCACGATCATTCCTGGGATAACAAAGAGCCTAGAATACATGCAGAAATGAGATATCTGGTAATGTATTGTTAATAAGGTTGTACGGTGTTTTGTTGAATCTTTTATGGATTAGGGATCGGTTTTGAGTATAGCACGCAATAGCTACAACATCAGCCTAAAAGAATAACGAAGCATTAGAAAATATCAGCATTGTTAGAGCAGCCTCCACTCACGTTTGATTTCTTTGTTCAATTACCTCATTCTTCTGAGGAGTTCTAACAGTCGACGTCTGGTGAGAAATGCCAACATCTTCAAAGAGGGCCTTAAGCACTTGATTTGTGAATTCTGCTTCGTTTTATGTTCTTACAGTAATGACAGGAGCTTGTAGAAGAACTTGAATCTGCTTGAAGAATTTTATAATTACTTCTGGTGCTTCATCTTTTGATCTGAGAAAGTGTACCCAAGTGTAACGGGAGTAGTCATCCATAATCACCAGAACATACCGCTTCCCATTGATGTTTTTGACTCTCATTGGCCCACACAAATCCATATGAAGAAGATGTAACCTATTCTTAAAATTTGGAACAGGTTTTGGTTTGCGAGGTGTCTTTTTTACTTTTTCCTTGCTCACATGATGGACAAAGATGATCTTTCAAATATTTGAATTTTGGAAGACCTGTGACGAGATTGTCTTTTACAAGAGCATTTATGGTGTCAAAGTTGAGGTGGGATAAACGTTGCCATAACCAGGACTTAGTTGATGTAGCACGAGCCATGAGACAAATAGGAGATGCAGAGGACATTTCATGCAGGTTAATGGTATAAAGGTTTGTAGATTCTCCAGTCCATTTCTCAAATTAGGCTGAATGTTATCAAGGATAATCCGAGCAATCTGCTTTGCCCGTGTTAGTTTCTTGACATATAACTAAACCTATCTAGGTTCATCTACCCTTAGATTAGGTTTATGAGGGTACGATCCATCAATGAATTCAAGTTCACCACAAACACCAAACCAAGTTCCCAATTTTCTTTCCCAATTGAGAAAGTTAACCTCATTTAGACTCATGGCCTAGAACTATTCATGGGTGCTTCAAACTACCATCTTTAAAGATTAACAAAAGAAATAAAATGCAAAATAACAAAATAACTAGCATCATTGATATTAAATTCTTTAACAATTAACCACCCAAAAGCATGCAATATAATGCAGCAATAATTAATTCAGTAAAGACTAAGATCCAACTTAACCCATTCATTATTTGATGAATGACGACGCTAGTAGTAGATTAAAAGGTAAGTAATGTTTACCATTGTATCCATTATACAACTCTTAGATAGGTCAATAGTAACATATATAAACCTTCCGAATAACATATTAAAAGTAAAATTAGCAATAGCTACTGTTAGTTTATGAAACTTAACGACACCTTTTGACTTCTATTGAAACTTTTTGTGTTGTCACTAACATCAATTTTCTAGTAGTTTATTTTACATCATATTGTATTACAACGACTTAGAAAAACAAAGCCAAAACAAACAAGGGGTTACAATGTTGGGTTTAGAGCAATGTTTTAAAATCCTGGTTGACCTCGCCTGCTGAACCGGTTGAACCGTGAACTGGTAGGGTGACCGAAAAGCGGTTTTGGCCGAAAAACCCGGTTGAACCGTGACTCGGTGACTCGGCCAGATCTTTTTTTAAAACCGGTTTTTTAAACATTGGTTTAGAGCATTACATGAATTATTGAACCAATTTAATCTAGTTTAACGATTGTTTTTAAGCTCAAGTGTGGATCCACTTGAAACTAAGAAGCTTGATATATATATCATTGAAGATTAAGTATTCCTTAGAGCATCAGATACCCTAATGCGTTTCTATTGGTGCCGTAAGGAAAAGTGCTGCCACATAACATCAGAATCCATCACAACACCAAAAACACCATTTCTTTCATAACACCACATTTCTTGTGCCGTCGTGCACCCTTAGACCCCATATTTTAATTTTTTATTTATTCAAATAAAACAACATATTAAAATAAAACTAAAATTCCATTAATAATAATAAAAGATACATTAAAAAAATACAATTTACAGACTAAAAATGTAAGGAAAATAAGTCAAGGACTAACCGTGTATAAAACACTCTTAAAGACTAATAATTTAAACATAAACAATAAGGTTTAAAAATAAAACAAAAACTAAAAAAAAAACGAACTGTGTTGTCGCACTTGCTACCATCAAATTGTGTCACCTTCACTTGCCTGCTGCCAAAACACACAAACAAATACACACTCATAAAAAACCCCACCAAAACACACACAAGAAAGGGAAACCGGGAGCATGAGGGCCGACAACGATGGCGCGAGACAGGACGGCACGAGTGGTGGTGAGGTTGTGGCACCGTCGTGCATCGTTTTTCTGAAAAACGCCAGCCATGACGCTGGACACCTTCCGCTATTAGGAGAGAATATCATGTTGTTTCAGTGCCACAAATAGACCATATACTCGTATATATAGTGGTTTGAACCACAACGTTAACATTAATTTTCTTGTATTAAGTATTGCTTTATTTGGATTTATTAATATTAATCCTTTTCAAGCGACTAAATTTGAATTTTGCTTTAGTACTCATAACACAGACAAATTTTTTTAATCCCAATTGAGTCATACCCGTCTCAACTCTCAAGCCTAATGGAACTTACATTCAGAAATTATTATTCCGTACTAAGTTATCGAGTTGAGTTCGTTCATATTAGTTCAATTTTTCCAAACATTGTCGATGTCGACCTCAGGATCGAGTCAGCATCTTCTCTGCCTACTATGATCAAACAAACCATAGTCACAGGCATCGCCAAACTCTTAGCGATTTTCGATCTAGTACGATCGTTCCCAATCACGGTACTATTGCGATCCGGATCGCCGGGGATCGCAAACCGAAACCCATAAGCGTCGTTCCCAATCGCACCGGATCACGATCCAACAATTCGCAAATCGGCGATTAATAGGCCTCGAAAACGCGTTTGATTACTATGTAATATGATTGTGTGTAAATGGGAAGTTAGAAGGTTCAATAGTAAGTGGGAAGTGCGAAGGTTCAATGGTAATGTGTTTGAATGGGAAGTGTGAAGGTTTTCTTCTTTCTTATATAAACCACAATGTTGAACCATTAACTCCATATCTTGAAAGCATTCAAAAGACCACATTAACAAAAATAATTCCATATCTTCATAATGACATTTGGTCAAAAAAGAACTCTAGATCAACGTGAGAAAAGCATGACTGAAGAGTTCTATGATCTTCTTGAAGATGCACAAACGGTAGATGCATAGTCAGAGGGATCGCCAAACCCTTTGCAAAATGTTTGAACTTTGCAAAATGTTTCAACTTTGCAAAAGGTTTTTTCCTTCAATTATGTTTTTCCTTCGTCATTAATTAAGTATTAAATCGGCTGAAATGTTGTATGTTTGTATGGTGCATTGGCAAGCCTATTAATATTAATATATCATTGAAGTTTAATTATAAGTTATGACTTGTAAATGTATAAAAATATATGAAACTAAACAATATTATTATTGTGTACGTCGTACTAAAGTATTTGGTGCACCGAACCGAAATATATGGTACACCGAACCGAAGCGAACCGGAATGAGCCTACCCCCGTCGTACCGGATTTTGAAAAATAACGAACCGCGATCCCATACTGTGATCCCGTACCGGAGCGATCCCCGTTCCATGTGACTATGAAACAAACATAATAAATTCTGATCCGTAGATCATATATAAAGTTACCAATCCACATGTTTACCGCTTTTTTCCAACCAAAATAAGCTTTTTTTCCGTAGTTTCTAACAAAGTATCTTTTGGTGCATGTCTTCCAAAGTTCCAATTCCTACCATTTCTTTAATGCATAAAACTTGGTTTTTTATACTACCTGTTTGTCAAGTCAATTCTATGTTTCTAATTTATAAGTTGCATCAAGAATTCCTCCTGGGGGACCCACTTTATGGTGGTCACACGCATGAAGAATTTGGACCCATTTAGTACTTTATCCGACCTTTATAGGGTTTTGTCTTTTCAATTTTTTGAATATATGTTAATTCCATACAAAACCTTAAAGCTATCTATTTGTATTTTTATGTATATAATCTAAGTTGTTTGCTTTGAGAAGCAGATAATTTAATAGACGAAACCTTGCAATGAGCTAGTAATTACTCTAACCAACACGATTAAAAAATAAACTACAATGACTTTTGTTAATACAAAATAAGTGTCGGGTATAGATCTGGGCTCAAATCCTGTATTGGATTAGCTTCCAGATGATTTGAGCGTTGGATTTTGTATTAGAGCAAGAGAAGTGACGATTTTCTGCACAATCAGATAAAAACCGTTAGCCTTACCGTGTGGACGGACCCCACGGTTAGACTCCGGCGTGAAAGTAAGTAAACATGTAGAGAAAGAAAGTATGAGAGTATAGAGTGAGAAAATCGTAATGTTCATTGTGTATTAGGTCCCTATTTATAGGGGTCTAGTATTAGGGTTTCCTAGTATTTCGTAGTGGCCAGAGTGGGTCCCTTGTCGGGCAAGGTCCCGCGGTAATCGTGTGAACGGACGCATGTGCTTTCCGTGGACGGATCCAACCTACAGTCGAGATCGCGTGCCGCTTAGTTACGTTCGGACCGCGACCATGCTGATTGGGTTTAGTTACGGCCCATTATTGATAAGTTGGGCCCTAAAAGCCCAAGTGATAGTGTGGCCCAAGCCCAGAAGCTTGGTATACCTATTATACGTCATCAAGTCCCCCCAGTCTAGTATGATATTGCCTGCGGATCATGTCCTGCGTGCGGTGATCAATGCTAGACTTCCGGTTCCTTTGTTGCTGCTGGTTTGCTTCTGGAGTTATCTATTTCATGCCGTGACGCTTCCTTATCAAGTTGGTGACGTTCCGCTGACGTGGAGCGCTGCTGTCCTTTTATCTTCTGGCTGATGTGACGGTTTTGACAGCTTTTTAACTATTTCCTAGATGTATTGCTGTCGTTGATTATGTAAGTGGTATACACGTGGCGTCATCAGACTATTGGTAGGAGTAAATACACCAAGGGTATAAATACCCCCCCCCCATTTTTACTGTTTTATTTTTCACAAACCTCCTTTCTGCCATTGTCAATTTCTTCAAGCTTTTATTCTTTATCCTTCCTCCGTGCGTTGTTTTCTTCACTTTTACGGTTTTTCGAGATTCAGGTTAGCATCTTTCTTCGCTCGTCTCTTCAAAATGACTAACTTTGCTGTTAAGCATTCCATTATGACTCGAGAAATGGTAGAAAACTTTTGTAATAACTATTATATTCCTGATGAAGTTCATCCCGTGGCTCCGGGGCGGGATAAAACTATCACTCAATTCCCTGAGGGTAAAGTGGGTGTTTATACCAGGTTTTTTGATTATTGTGGTTATAGGATTCCCTTCACAAATTTTTTTATGGCTGTTCTCCGATATTTCCGCATACATATTTCCCAATTATCCCCTTTTGGTGCTGCCCGCGTATCTCATTTTGAGGTTTTGACGCGCGTGCTTGACCTTGCCCCGTCGGTAACTGTGTTTCGTGCGTTCTATACCCGTACATATAGTGACGGGTTGTTTTCCTTTGCAAAACGTTCCACATCATCTCCTTCTTGCTTCCCGAAACCCCCGGACTCCATTAAAAATTGGTCCGATCATTTTTTCTGGGTTGATGCTAAAGTGTTTCCTATCCCCGTCTCCTTGTATGTGGGGGGCGTGTTGGAGAAAGATCCGGCTCCCCATCTTACCGCTCGCCAAGAGCAGACTGTTAGGCTCCTGGAGAACAACAAAGCTCCTTTCCGCCGTTATCCGGAGTGCTTTTTGTGTCTTGTGGGTTTGAGCCCATATTATCCGTTTGATGAAAATACTTATCCGGCCTTTGAGAGGCCTGACGGAACGGGTGGGTGTTACTTCCTTCGGTGGGATTTTTTTTATTATTATTTATGAGGTCTAATCTTTTGGTGTTTGTTTTGTAGAAATGGGTTTGCTTGACTTTATCAAGACTGCCGACCCCCGGAAGGTCCAAGCGGTGGAAGTTCAGAAAAAAGATGATCAGGTGAAGCTACTGGAGAGTACGAGTCATTGTTTCATGTCCTTGGTTACTCCTGCTGCAGGTGGCAGTAGTTCTGCTGCTGCTCCTGAGGTGTCTGCTCCGGCTGAGGTGGAGCCAGAGAATGTTGTTCCGGAGGACACCTATTTAGATTTGACGGAGCCGGATGCGGATCTGGCTGCGGCTAGGCCAGAGGAAGTTGCCACGACACAGTCAGGGAAGTCCAAGAGGAAGAGGTTGGTGAAGCAGAGTGATACCCTTCCTGCCAAGCAGCTGAGGAAGGATCACCACAGCCTTGCTACGAGTACTGTTGAAGACTCTTCGTGGGGCTGAGGCAACTTATGCCGACAAGTCCCCTTGTGTTGAGGCCTTCTTTTCAGGCTGATATCCAGGCCCATGTTGTCGTTCAGAGGTATTTACATGTTTACCTTTTGTTTGACTGCACTTCTATGTGCTTTCCTTAACATTTTTTTTATTTGACAGTGCCCGTACCGCGGATGTCCCGGTGTATACTGCTGCTGCTACTGTAACTTCCGCCCAGGAGAATGTGGGCGTTACGCCTACGTCGGATGTAGCCGGATCTTCCCAGCTCGAGACATCAGAAGGGTCAGATGACTCCTTTTATGAGTTGCCCGCCCTGAATTCTGCCGAGGCAAAACGTTGGTATGTTCCTCGATGGAACATTACCAACGACTCGCTGTTGGATGACGGTTTTTCCTACCGCACATTGGTTGACGGCGTTGCTCCCCCTAGCTTTTTCTCTACCCTCCGAAGTATGAATTATGAACAATTGTATACGGAGTTCATCGTTGGGGGCGTGCGCGGCAGATTTTGTCTTGAGTCGGAGGTAAGGTCCGCGTCCTGAGCATGAGCTGGAAGGGGGGGGGCTTTAAGGGAGCTCAAAGGCAAGTATGATGCTCGTGGTAGGTTAATTGAGGAGAAAGACTTGGAGATTCTCGGACTGAAATCTTTATTGGCGGAGAAGGCGGATAAAGGGCGGAGGACCGCAAGAGGTGGTCGTTTTCATGTTCCATTGTTTGTCTGCCCTGCCGCGGAGGTTGTCAGCGCTGTTGATAAGTATATTGCACAGAAGGACACTGACATCTCCTTACTTGATTCTCGTGCCACTTATCTCAAGTCTGCGCTTGATGATTCCCAGGCCGCCTGTGCTGAAGTCGGGAGCTTGATTACCTCCTTGACATTGAGGGGAATAGATTACCTCTTGACGGTATGTTTTTATTCCGATTTGTTGTTTTTTTTTACCTTTTGTAACTTCTTATTTTCGCAGGTTTCTACCCTTCACACTGCCTTTCAGGACTTTAAAAAGAAGGTGGAAGCTCAGCAGGAAGAGCAGGCCTAGGTGCTTTATAACCGTGTAGCCGAGGTTAATGCACATGTGATGGATGTTTCCGGCCGTTTGGAGGGGGAATTTTATCCCGCCTACCTGACCACCTTGGCTGGAAGGAGATGGTTTCTGACACACAGGATTCAGCTCGCTGTACTAAATTGTTTGAAATCTCCTGAGTATCAAGGCATTCTGGGTCACGCCTTGGGCCGTGTCGTGGATTTAGGTATGCATGAGGGCTTGGAGGCTGGGTATGAGCATGGGGTTGCCAGAACCCAGCTTTCTGCGGTCGAGGCTTATAACCCGGAGGCTGCCAGGACCAGCTATTTTGATGCGGTGAGGGCTCTTGAGGACGTGGACTTCCCTCTGGTAAATTTGTTAAAGTCCAAAAAAGGATGCCGGGATGGATGAGGTCCTAGATTGCTTTATCCTGGACGGACCCTTAGTTGACCTCCCGGAAGATGCTCACCTGTAACCGTGTCTTGAGCAGCTTTCCGTCCCCATCCATCATTCTGATGATAAGGCCATCGTCAGGGAGACTTCTTTGTCCTTCGCTTTGCTAAATGTTCATTCTCGTGCTGAAGGAGCGAAGAAGCATGCTGCAACTCTTCGCCAACTGATGATGGAGATAGTTTCTAACCCACTGTCTTCTCAGACTTGGGTGGGTAAAACTAGTACTTCTGCGGCTCCTCTCTCCGTCGAAGAATTTGATGAGGATACGGACGAGGCTCTAGGGAGCGTAGTTGCCATCCCTAAGTTTGAAGCCTGCCGCTTTTAGGTTGTGCCGTGACCGCATGTGGTCTATTATGACAGTTTTGTATAGAACTTTTATGATGTTTTGTATACCACGGTCGTGTGTGGCTATTTCTGCGGCTTCTTTTGTAATATGAATGCTAGTTTAACATGTTCATATATTTTGCTATCTTTTATTTATTACTGGTGTACGTTCGTAATAGATAGTCTTGTGAATATTTGTGGGTTATTCTCCCGGTGCAGGGTTTGCAATACCTCTTACGCACCTGAGCTAATTTTGAGGTTGCTCAACCTTTATTATACGGGATAATATATTTGCGGAGCATGGCTCCTTTGCGTGGTGGCGTTCTTACAATTAATATCAACTTTGCAAGCTAAAAGGAAAAAAAAATTAGGATTTAAAACTCGTGAGGGTAGCTAATCCCCACTTTTCATTAAAATTTAATACATTACAAGATAAAGATAAATTGAGATATTGCCCTCCGGAGCATCATATGTGTCGGGCGGGTTCTTACATTTCGTGTATATAACACTTTTTAAGATTACAAATGTTCCATGTCCGCGGGAGTTCATTTCCTTTTACAATCTTGTAGTTTGTATGTTCTTTTCCACAGCGATCATTTGCAAATTCGTACGGTCCTTCCAATTTGGGTCAAAGTTTGCTCCATCCCTGGCGTGACTTGCGTGTGCTGCGGGTTAGACATGTGCCTGGCTTGAAACCTTGTGCCGCGGACCTGGAGTTTGTAATACTTTTCCATTTTAGTTTTGCTTTTTTGCTTCTATTGTTGCTTGTTCGTTTTTTCCTACTTTGAGGTCTTGTTTTTTTCCAGGCTTCATCCGTTCTTTGGTCGAGGTCTACTTTCATAGTCTGGTGCGTGGCATGCCTTATTTCCTCTAGGATAGGTTTTTTTTAACAGCTTCCGTACCGTATGTTAGTGAAAATGGTGTTTCCCCATTACTTGATTTGATCATTGTGCGGTGGGACCATAGGACGTGTGAGAGTTATCCTATCTAGTCTTTGCTTCTTTCATCCAATCTAGCTTTTATTCCTTCCCTCAAACTTCTGTTTGCTCTTTCAACCAAGCCGTTTGTTTGTGGGTGCTTCACGGAAGCAAAGCATTGACGGATACATAGTTTTTCACACCAATCTTTGAATGGGTTGTCGCGGAACTATTTTCCATTGTCTGATACAATTTCCCCTGGTAGACCAAATCTGCAGACAATGTTGTCCCACATGAACTTTTTAATTTGATTGCGGCTTTCTTAGGACGGGGCGATGGACTTGACAATCATTGCATTCCCTTATTAACTTCGGTCCGTCCATATGCATTGTTGGCTAGTAATATCTTGTCCAGATAGCTTTGGCAACCACGGATCTAGGACCGGAATGCATACTGCACGACCCTTCATGTATTTCTCTAAGGACGTAGTTTGCTTGGAGCGATCCGACACACCGGAGCCATGGTCCTAAGAAAGATTTCTTGTACAAAGTTCCATTGATCTTGGTGTACCTGGCTGCCTTGCGACGTACCGCCCTGGCTTTCTTTTTATCTGCGGGAAGGATTTCCTTTGTAATGTACTCATATATAGGTGTCATCCATGTGTTGCCTTCCTCTTCTACTACGGCGAGGATTTCCTTTTCGTTTATGGACTTCTCCTCCAGTTCTTCCACAAGTACCTGTTTACTGAGATGTGCGAAGCTTGTGGATGCAATCTTACTTAGGGCATCTGTTTTCTTGTTTTCGCTCCGTGGTACTTGCTTGATGGAAAATTCCCTGAAGCTTCTTGCGAGTGTTTTTACTTTGTTCAAAT
>BQNB010093201.1:16240-26429 GCA_026074375.1 Tanacetum coccineum | reverse complement strand
TGTTAATCTTTGATGTTTATAATCCTAGATGAGATCTAATCCATCTCGAGATTAAACGATCTTAGAGTCTATTAGATTATTTAGACTTCACACAAACATTACATATGCATAAAATCACAAATGTAAAGAGATTAAGGTTTTTAGATGAACTTAATATGATGTATGGTGATGAGCAATATGATCTAAACCCTTGTTTAGCAAACAAACCCTACCTTCCAATACAAAAGAAACCCTAAATCTAAGTAAACCCTAATCTTGAACCTTTTTGCTTTAACACTTGTAAACTCCAAACCAAACCTTCTAAACACTTTAGGATATCTTAGATATATTGTAGGATTACTTATAAATGTTGTAGATCAAATTTGTATGGTTTATTTAGGGTTTTGAATGTGAGTCGTGGCTAGGAGCAAAAGAAAGAGAGAATGGGAGAGTTTTTCACTAAGTAAAATGAAGATGTGTGTGTTTCTTATCTAGTTGCTAGCTTATATACCATGAAGACTAATCAAAGACATAAGGAGGGTCTTAAGGAATTCTTTGGTCCATTTCACTATTAGGGCTAGTAAGATGGATCTTGGTTCCCTAAATTGGATATCATCCCATGAATTCAAGGAAGAGTGTTTAAACTAGAAATATCTTTGTATCTTCATCACCATATCCGGCCATATATACATACATATAATGAAATTTTGTAATTTTTGTGTATGGGGTACAATTGTGGGTATTTTTTGAAGCGTTGAAAAGTTTTGGTGGTTTTGGGTATGACTAAACGTATTTTATCGCGAAATGTAAACACTTTACGTAACCAATAAAAATAAAATGTGCAAAGTTAATAATTATCCTCTAAATAATTATCTAACACTTGCTTGATGTAAACATTTAATTGTTTGATTCCCGTTTACATTGAAAGATGATTTTTAGCTTACGCGATTTAACTTAACGATTTCAATTTAAAAGCAAACGCGTACAATACTAAAAATAAATAGTGAATTTATTAAAGATATATAATGACCCTAAAACACGGGGTGTTATATTCTTCCCCTGTTAAATGAGCCTTATCCTCAAGGCTTAAGACGTAGCACTTGACAACGGTGCAATCTTTGTGAAGAGTTGTGGATACTTCTTCCGAAATTGGTCTTCACGTTCCCATGTAAACTCAGGACCTCTCCTGGAGTTCCATTGAACCTTGACAATTGGAATACGGCTTCGTTTCAACCATTTAACTTCATGATCCATGATTTCGACTAGTTCCTTGACAAAATGAAGCTTGTCATCAATGTGTAGTCCATCCAACGAAACGGCTAATGGTTCGTCGGCATAGCACTTCTTCAAGTTGGATACATAGAATGTATTGTGAACCATGTTCAGCTCTTGAGGAAGCTCAAGCTTGTAACAAGCATGTCAAAGTCTATAGACAATAAACAGAATGATAGAATCTGCAGATTTCAAGTAGTACCCAGAAGGAAGACAATAATGTAGATGACACTAGGATAGTTATGTCGTGATTGAATAAACGAATTGTATTGTTGAACCATCTGGAAATGCAAATGTGCAACATTCCAAATTAAATACAAATTCTGAGCTAATGTGCGTTAAATGTAATAGTACATGTTGATGCTAGACATGAATTGTTGCTTTCTTAAATTTGTTTTGATATGATCGCGAGTTCCAAAATCTTAAGTCTGTTAGAAAGACAAAAAGAACGAAGATTGAACTCCAGGAAAAGTTGTTAACTGATATGCGTGAAAACACATATTCATTTTATATCAAAATAGACCCTAAAAAGACCAAACCTATGCATAAAAGGCTTGTATATTGCTTGTTTTGTCTTTGTGATTGTGTAGGTGCGGATATTGCAAAAATCATAAGAAAACGGTTAAAACCAGGCAAACACGGACACGGGAACGGAAGAGCACACAAAGAGCTAGGAGAATGCTATCAAGTCAACCCTCAGTCAAATCCCTGGTCAACTCTATAAAAAAGACAAAATCTAAAATCCCTAAAATAGCCCTTCATGTTAAACCAATTACAAACAAACCTAATTGCCTAACAGTCGATTATCTTTTTATTAATAAAGATAATGCGTTATTCTTTTATAATAAACACCAACTCCACAACATGGGCCATCTATATAACCTGGCCAAACCAAGTCAAAGAAAAAATGAGCCAGAAGTCATAAGTTTAAACGCAACTTTATAAAGACAAAAGAAGCAGAAAAGTGGTTTTACCTGTTCACCCATCGTCCTGTTTACCCACGGTCAAAACAAAGGGCAAGTCAAAATTGAGGCTAGGAAAGGGTTAATTGGGGTCAAAAGTACAACCTGGCAGGGTTTAAAACGTCACTTAAGCCTCTCATCGGGCCAATAACCCAAGAAGGAAATGCACAGTTAGATTGAAGAAGAAAGCACCAGGAAGGGTATTTTGCACTCAGTTACACTCAGGAGTAAAACACATAGGTTGTACATCACGGATTGCCACGTTGGCCATCGATGTGAGCAATCTAATCACCGGTGTGCGAGATGGATCCAATGATTGAGAAATGATCAAGGGCCAAGAAAGGAAGGAGCATGTAACTACCAAGAGTACTAGAAGCTTCAGAGACATGCTATATATAGCCACACACTCTCACACACACACGTATCTAGGGTTGCTTTTAGAATAGCTTAATTTAGCTTTTAGCCTATTTTTTTTATTTAATGTAATTTTCAATCTTTGTTACTTAATTCTATAAAATTAGCTTGTAATTGTTTTTAGCATTAATAAAATCGGTAAGTTTAGTTTCATCACTTGTTTACTTATAGTTTTGATATAACTCTCAAATATTTTGTACGATTGTGATCATAAGCTATTCTCACAAGCTCTCTACAAGCTTATCTGAGTCTATAAGCTCAGGTTAAGCTCAATTAGTCTTTAATATACTTTAACTTTAAAAACAGTTAAAATCCTTGGCTATTTGGATATAAGGCTTATGGAAGGGAAGCTTACAAATGGCAAGAGTTCAGGACTTCACTGGCTTTCAATGAATATGCAGAGCTAGTAGACAAGCTCTTTGAGCATTTAATGCCTTTGTTTTGCTAAGGCCATTGTAAGTTTTCATTTAGTTTTCTGTCTTTAAAATTTAGCTTATAATCTGCTTATTGTGTTTACTTGCTTATTCTGCTAGCTTATTTGTACTTAGGTCTATCTTATTGTGCTTATTAATATTGCTTCATTATCTATTTTCAGCTTTTATAATTTAGAGTATAGTTTGTCATATATTGTTTTATAAATTTCTAAAAAAAACCAAAAATAATAGTATAACTAAGTAGCTTATTGATTTCAGCTTATTGGATTAGATGATTTAGCTTTTTAGGACTGCTACCAAGTTGTTAATCATCACTTTTTATGATTTAGCTTTGGATTGCACTTTCATATGTTTAAATGACTTATAAGATTGTTAAAGGAGTGTTTGGTTCAGTGAGGTTTGACCATTTAAAGTCAAATTGAGTTGAGTTCATTGCTTGAGTCATTTTTAAAATCACTTTAAATTAGTAGTAAAAGAGATTTTAAAAGTTAGATTTAAAAATCTAGAAAGTTTAAGCTCAATTTCTTTGTTATGCATTCGGGGAGATATTTTAAGAAGTAGTTAAGAATTTTTTGATCCAATTCTATGAGCTTGGATTTTGTTGGTATTGTGTTTATTCCCACTCATTTGGAGTGTGCAAGGTAGGATTGACCATTTGGTCACCTGCAAATTAGTTTTTACCTCATTGACCAAATGCATCAGTTAGAAGTTTGCAGTCTTAAACTGCAGACCTTATAGTTAAATTTTAGGTTAGCTTAATTAGGTTTTAGCTTCTAAGAATCAGTAGGATTATAAGTTTACAAAAATAATTAAGTAGATTAAAACTATTTTTAAATTGCTTGTTAAAAAAATATTCTGGGTTCAATTAGCTTTTAAGTTTCATTAAAATCCTGGAAAAACCAAAAAGAGTAGTATTAAGATTTCGCTTTTTAAGCTTTAGACTTTTAACTTGTAGTATCTGTTTTTTTATGTTTTGGATTTATAGCTTAGTTATAAGAAGTTAATATTTCAAAAGCTCAGGTTCTATTTTAGCTTATTGTGTATTCTAGTTTAATTACTTTTGAGCCTTTTTAGTAGTATGTAAGTAAGTTTCTGAGTTAGCATTTTTTATCATTAGATTTAGTATTATAGTTGTGTTAATAGGTAAAGTAGCTTGTCATTTTTAGCTTCTAGATATCATAAGTTCTCTAGAGTAGCTTTTGGTTTTAAATTTAAGCTTAATTTGAGTTGTGTGCAAGCATTTAAGTGAATATTAGCTTTTTGGAGCTCAAAAGCTCACTTTCTGAGGCAGCAGATATTAGCAGTATTTGGCGCTTATTATTTGTGTTTTAAGCTTATAGTGCTTTTATTAAAAGTTGCTTATTCTATTTTTAGGTGCTTACACCACTTTTCTTTTTTTTAAGTTTTTTAAAATTAAAAAAAAGGGGGAACTGGGAAGTCGGGGTGTGAGCAAGACTCGAACCTTCCGACCTCAACCACCTCAACCTTTTATAAAAACACACCACTCTCCCTTCGCTGTGCCCTTCTTGGGTCCTTTTTCATAACGACTCCAACAATTTATTCTTGATAGTCACTTTAGGCCTTATAAGATATTAAGCTATTTAAGCTAATTTGTAGCTTATTCAATAAGTTGTGACATGGGTTTATTTTTCTAGGATTTAATAGTTTAAGCATTTTCTGTAATTTTCTAGAATTTTTAATAGTTCATTTAGTATTTTTAACCATTTATTTTACATTAAAAACTTTAATATATCATAAATATCGGAAAAATAATCAAAAAATATATAAATCTTTTTTAGCAAATTTCTATTTCATTTAGAACGTAGAAAAATAGTTTGACTCTTGTCGGTTTCTTTTTTAAGATTTTAGCCTTTAAGGGCTCGGTTTTCGATTTTCCGTTATTGTTTTGTGATTTATTTCAAATTTTCTCGTTAAGTGTTAAATTTTGCAAATCCTTTTATTTTTACTCATGGGGGACAAAAAAAAAATTAGATTATTAATTCAAAATTCTAGGTTAAGGTGTAATCGGGTTTATTTTGTATTTCCGTTTTTCGTGCGAGTGTTTAGTTATTTTCCTTGCGTTTAATAGTTATAATTCGTTTTAGTCATACAAAATCAATCACAAAGTAAAAATCATTCATATCATTGTCCAAATGAATCGAGTATCAATTCACATTTCTTTGGGATACGACCCGGTAATCAATTACCGGTTAAACGTATTATATTATATATTTTTGTGTTTAAATTGCATTTAATCTTTGTCCTCAAGGATTATTTGTAAATTTCTATAAATACTTTGATATATTATATATACGTAAAATTGCTACCAACCATTAACTAAAATTGGATATAATTGGAGACCATAGGAAGGAATTTACCTTTAGTCTAGAAAATCCTTGCCTTTAACTAGATTACGCCATATAAAGTGCTCAGGGAGCCAATCTCATAATAGAAGTAGTTGCACAAGATTTCTAACAAAACGGAACCCAGTACATCTCGAGGATCCAATACTTTAGTTGCTCCATCTTCTTCTTCTATTGATCTCAGGTTGTCTAAATTGTTTTGTGGTATTTGTACTTCGGATGCTCAAAGCACATGACTGGAGATCGCTCTCAGCTCACCAATTTTGTTCATAAGTTTCTTGGTACTGTCAAGTTTGGTAACGACCAAATTGCAAAGATTATAAGGTATGGCGACTATCAGATAGGGAATATCACAATTTTAAGGGTTTATTATGTGGAAGGATTAGGAGACAATCTATTCTCTGTTGGTCAATTCTGTAACTCAGATCTTGAAGTAGCTTTCAGAAAACAAACGTGCTTTGTTTGTAATCTAGAAGGTGTTGATTTACTCTCAGGATCTTGGGGCATCCACCTTTATACATAATCACTTCAGGGATATGATGACATCTTCCCTCTAATTGGTCTGTTGTTCAAAGCTCAAAGACCAAATCTGGTTATCGGAACCGACGATTGTCACATTTAAACTTTGGTGCTATTAATCATTTGGATTAAAATAGCCTCGTACGAGGTCTTCACAAATTGAAATTTGTTGGGATTAAAAGCTTCTTGACGCTGTTTGGAAATTATGAATGCTAAGCGGAAGTTAATATTGCTAAGGTTTGTTACTGCTATCAAGCATAAGTTAGTCTTTTGGTAATCTTAGTGAAAAATATGCTAAGTAGTCTATTACTGTTAGTTTTCGCTTGCTTGAGAGTATTAATACTGTTAGTTGTAACTTAATACTCGAAAAAAAAAAAAAAAACATGTCAGTAATACGTTACTGTAACTTTAGAACTGCCAAGAGTAAAGTTAGTACTGTGATGAAGAATGGACGAATATATATTCTAAGTAGTTTATACTGCTTGTACTCAGTTAATGCTGTGGTGTATACGTTTACTGCTGCTAGTTCGAGTTAATAGGTCTGGCCACTTTCACTAATGCTGGTGTATAAGTCAAAAAGGAACTGATTCAAGAACAGTTTAACTAGTCTGGCAATTCACTTATGCAGCATAGACCAGTTAATATGCTCAACAAGAAAACAACAGGAATAACGCTAGGACCTATGAAAACATGTAATTATTAATGCTATTCAATG
This sequence comes from Tanacetum coccineum, assembly GCA_026074375.1. Lineage (NCBI taxonomy): Eukaryota > Viridiplantae > Streptophyta > Magnoliopsida > Asterales > Asteraceae > Tanacetum > Tanacetum coccineum. The sequence goes on along the minus strand of BQNB010093201.1, from coordinate 19,771 downwards.
CTAGAGGTTTTAACCACATAAATAGAGCTAATAATCGTATTTTATAAGAGGGTTAGTATTGTTAATGATAAAAAAAGTAAATATGTTGGGCAAAATGCAGTAGTTAATACTGATAGGCAAAAGCAGTTCCTTAGTCGCTGATAGAGGAAAACAAGGGAAATGCTTGTAAAGGCTCTTTGATCTGTTGGGTTTGGGAGATCAAAACATAATTTTTTAGGACCATGTCACGCAAATAATTAGTGCATCACTGTCCTTTAACAAGATTTGACTAAGTTGATGCCAAGGCAGAGATCCCAAGTCAGTAATGGCTTGGGTCCCCAAAAGAAAACTAAATTCCTCCATTTGTGCAGGGCAATCACATTAAAGATTTGAAAGGCTAAAGGAAGTGATTGACAGTGGATGCTCTAGGAAATGACGGGAAAATATCTTCTTACAGATTATGAAGAGATTGATGGAATGATTTGTTGCTTTGTAGGTAATTCCAAAGGAGGGAACATTATCGGAAGGTAAAATAGAACTGGTATGGGATTTTTTATTTGAAGATGTGTACTTTGTAACGGAACTAAGTTTAACTTTTTAGTGTTTCACAATGTGACAAGGAAGCATAATGTTCTATTTATGTCCATGCATTTGTTGTTCTGTCTCCAGACTTTAAGGTAACCTGTGAAAGTCAGTTTTGCTTAAAGTTATGAAATGACAATAAGTAAGTCTTGATTTAAGAATGTTGTTCCTTCACGGAAGGTCTCCACCTTGTCTCTTTTTGCAAAAGCTCATACCAGATGATCTAATCTTTGGATAGGAGGCATTGGACATGTAAAAATTTCAAAACAATGAATCAACTGGGTACAGGGAAACGTTGTAAGAGTTTACCTTCAAATGTTTTGCAATTAATCAAAATTGTGTTGCTTGTTAGATGGGAAGCACACAGAGCTTCTTGTAAGTCCACATATAGTATCAATCAGCCAACTTCCAAAATGTTGCAATAGCTTTTTGGCCAAACATTTGTAAAGAGTTTAATGAAAAGATGTATGTAGTTATCACAAGATCGACTTTAATTCGGTTTAGTTGGGTTTTCTTTTAGCCTATAAGGATGAAGCTAGTGAATCCATAAAAACATTCATAACAGGCATCGAAAAATCTATAGACCTTTAGGGTAATAAAAGTGATTAGATGTGACAATGGCCTGAATTTCAAGAATCCGGTATGAATCCGTCTCTGTGACATTAAGGGTTATTAAGAGGGAATTTAGTGTTGCTAGGAATCCAAACAAAATAGAGTTGCAGAAAGGGAAAAAATTAGGACACTAATATAGCTGCTAGGACTATGCTAGCTGGATTCCCAATTTGCAACAAATTTTTTGGGGCTAAAGTAGTTAATATGATTGTTATGTCCAAACTAGGGTGTTAGTTATCAAGCCTCACAACAAGGACCCCTTATGAACTTTTTTTAGGGTAGAAAATGCCTTAATTCGTAGACGTTTGGATGTCATGTTACATCCTTACATACATAGAATCACTTAGGTAATGATGGAAGGCTGATGAAGGATTCTTTGTATGATTACTCTATAATAGCAAAGCATTCCGTGTATTCAACGTAGGAAACTTAGGATAGTAGAAGAGAACCTGCATGTTAAGTTTAATCAGGATACACCTAATATTGCAGGAAGTGGACCTAATTAGCTTTTTGATATAGATGCTTTAACAAATTCAATGAACTATAAGCCAGTTGTTACAGGGAATTAATCCAATGGTAGTACAGGTACAAAAGCATGTGATAATGCATGTAAAGCTAAAATGGAGACAATACCTGGCAAAGATTACATACTGCTACCATTATCCATTAAAGATCCACCATTCTTTTCTAGCTCAAAGGATTCTCCTGATGCTGGATTTAAACCGTCAGGAGAGGAGGAAAAGAAGGATGTTGAAGATCCATGGAATAAAGATAGTGAGGTTCTAAGTACAGAGGAGCCAAGAGTTAATCAAGAAAAAGATGCCAGTGTTAACAGCACTAACACTATTAATACTGTTTGTCTAACTGTTAATATTGCTGGCATAGAGGATAATGTTGTTGATGAAAATATAGTCTATAGATGTGATGATGATCCAAATATGCCTGAATTGGAAGAAATTGTTTATTCAGATGATGATGAAGATGTTGGTGCAGAGGATGACATAAACAATTTAGATACACATATCCCTGTCAGTCCTATTCTAACTACCATAATTCACAAGGATCATCCAGTTGAAAAAAAAATCATTAGAGACATATATTCAACACCTCAAACCAGAAGGATTACAAAGAGTTTGACTGAACAAGCTATGTTTAGTTCAGTGCAGCAAAGAACAAACCATAAAGACTTTCAAAACTGCTTGTTTGCATGTTTCTTATCATAAGAAGACCCCAAGAAGTTAATCCAAGCATTAAAAGTCTAAGCTGGATAGAAGCTATGTAAGAGGAGCTTCTGCAGTTCAAGTTACAACAGGTTTGGACCTTGATGGATTTACCTAATGGCAAAAGGGCCATTGGTACTAAATGGGTGTAAAGGAACAAGAAAGATGAAAGAGGCATTGTGATTAAAAATAAAGCAAGATTGGTTGCACAAGGATACACACAAGAAGAAGGAATAGACTATGATAAGGTTTTTGCCCCTGTTGCTAGAATTGAAGCAATTAGGTTATTTTTAGCCTATGCCTCATTTAAAGACTTTATGGTGTATCAGATGGATGTCAAGAGTGCCTTTCTTTATGGTAAGATTGAAGAGGAAGTCTATGTTTGTCAACCACCAGGATTTAAAGATCCAGACTTTTCTGACAGAGTATACAAAGTAGAAAAGGCACTTTATAGATTGTATCAAGCTCCTAAAGCTTGGTATGAAACCTTGTTATCTTATTTGTTGGACAATGGGTTTCAGAGAGGAAAGATAGACAAGACTTTATTTATCAAAAGGGACAAAAGTGATATTCTGTTAGTTCAAGTATATGTTGATGATATCATTTTTAGGTCTACAAGGAAGATGTGTACTAAGTTTGAGAAGATGATGCATAAGAAGTTTCAAATGAGCTCTATGGGTGAACTCACATTCTTCCTAGGACTGCAAGTGAAGCAGAAGGAAGATGGGATTTTCATTAGTCAAGACAAGTATGTGAATGAGATTTTGAACAAGTTTGGTTTTAGTGATGTCAAGACAGTAAGAACACCTATGGAAACCCAAAAGGCTTTGCTCAAAGATGCAGATGGTGAAGATGTAGATCAACATTTATATCGATCAATGACTGGTTCATTGATGTATCTAACTTCTTCAAGGCCTGATATTATGTTTGCAGTATGTGCTTGTGCAAGATTCCAAGTCAATCCTAAAAGTTCACATCTTCATGATGTGAAAAGGATCTTTAGATACTTAAAAGGTCAACCTAAGTTGGGCCTTTGGTATCCTAAGGATTTATCTTTTGATTTGGTGGCATATACTGACAGTGACTATGCAGAAGCAAGCTTAGATAGGAAGTCCATAACAGGAGGTTGTCAGTTCTT
>BQNB010093200.1:25000-26429 GCA_026074375.1 Tanacetum coccineum | reverse complement strand
CTTTGAGTCCAAATCCGGCCATATGAGCATATGGGATAGATATTTGAGTTAATTTTATGTATTGGATATAAAAGTGGGTATTTGTTGAAGCGTAAAAAACTTTTGGTGCTTCCGGGTATGCCTAAACGTAATTTTATCGCGAAACGTAATCAATTTACGTAACCAATAAAAATAAAATAAACAAAGTTAATAATTATACTCAAAATAATTACTTAACACTTGCTTGATGTAAACATTTATTTGTTTGGTGTCCGTTTACGCTAAACGATAATTTTTAACTTACGCGATTTAACTTAACTATTACATTTAAAAGCGAACGCGTACGAGAAAAATAATAATTAGTGAATTTAATAACGTCGTACATTGATCAAAAATACGGATTGTTACAGACTATTTCGTCAATCTCTAAAGTTTCATCCTCAATGTCATTTTCTAGGTTTTTCTTTTCGGTAACCTTAATTGCTTCTTCTTCTTCATCTAAGTCATCATCCACCAAGGGTGATCTTAGAGGGTGGAGAAGTTTCATCGAATGTCACATTGAGTGATTCTTCGACTTTCCTAGTATGTTTGTTAAGGATGATGTAAGCTTTACTATTTTGCGAGTAACCTAAAAAGATACCTTCGTATGACTTTGGGTCAAACTTTGTAAGGTAGTCTTTAGTGTTTAAAATGAAGCACTTGCTTCCAAACACTCTAAAATAATCAAGAGTAGGTTTCCTACCTCTCAAGAGTTCCTAAGGTGTTTTTTCTAGGATGTGGTTCTAATTAGGATTCGGTAAACTGTAAGTTGAAGGTATCTATAGCTTCACAAACAACCAAAACTATTATGATAAGACGATTGTCATTCAACATAGTCCTACTCATTTCTTGAAGTGTCTTATTTTTTCTTTTAACCACGCCGTTTGATTGAGGAGTGCGCAGAGCTGAGAAGTTATGTGTAATTCCATTGGCATTACCTAAACTCCCAAATTGCATCTCATTAGCAAATTCCCTACCCGTGGTCGGTTCGTTATAGACACTATTGTCATCCTAAATTGGTTTTGAATTTTCCTTACTAAATATTTTGAATTGAACGAAGGTTTCAGTTTTGTCCTTAAGGAATCTAGTCCAAGTATACCTAGAGTAGTCATCTACTATAACTATGGTGTAACAGTTTCCTCCGTAACTCTGTAACGGCGGATGGACCAAAGAGATCCATATAAAGGAGTTCTAAGCATCTAGTCGTTAAGAATATATTCTTAGCCTTGTGACTATGGTTGAGCTTTTTTTTTCGCAATTTGCAGCATCACTGAATGTTGATCAAACTTAAAGCTTAAGTAATTTCTAACTAATTCCTTAGATGCTAACGATTGAACGAGACACATATTTGCGTGACCTAATTTCCTATACCACAACATGGAGTTTTCATCAATCGTTGCTAGACAAATTT
>BQNB010093200.1:0-17500 GCA_026074375.1 Tanacetum coccineum | reverse complement strand
CAACGATAAAACTTGTCTCATGGCTCAATCGTTGAATGCGGTAACTCTTAACTCTTTTCATTATAGTGATAATGCATCTTCTCTTGATAATGATAGTATGCAAATATAATACTATAGCTTATGTGAAATTAGCTTAAAAATCATTAACAAGAATAAAATTATGAAAACTAAAAGAGATCTTTTAGAAAAAGAAATTTTAGAATTGAATTAGGAAATTAAGAAACTTAAGAGAAGTAAATAAATTGAGATTGCGTGTAAGTCATGTGAGGAACTTAAATCAGAAAACGCCAAACTTAAAGAAACTCAAGTTAAATTTGTTAAATTTGATAAAAGCGCTAATTTACTTAGAAAAATGTTGAATAATCAAAAGTCACCTAGTTGTAAAATAGGTCTAGGATTTGATGATAGTAAAGCGTCAACAAGCGGAACTAAAAACATGAGTTTCGTTAGATCGTCTGCTAAAAACAAAAAAAAAAAAAAAAAAAAAAAAAAAAATAAAAGTGACTACGGATCCACCTTTACATGGATTCTCGTGAGTCGCAACATGAAGAAAAAGGACAGAACACGTTTTAAGTCCACCTATGTCTTCTAGATCCGGAATTTTGTATATTACTAGTACAGAAACTAATACATAATAGAAATTGATGGTCAAAGAAAACCGTCTTAAAACTAACACCAAAAAGCGGTATAGGTTTATGACAAAAACCGATCTAGATTGAAAAACACCTCCTACCTAAATAAACATCTCTTCTCAACCAAGATACAACATACCTCAATCTAGGAGAAAATCTAGACAACCAATTCATCAAAACTTTTACCCTATGAATTGGAACAACCAACAAAATCAAGGCTTCGTACATATGGGAAACTGTATCCCATTTCAATATCCCAATCAATTGGCAGACAAATGCAAGGAATGTTAAAACACTAACTATTTTCGACCCATGAGATATTGGGACTAAACACTGAATTTGTTTTTTGTTTGAAATAGGTATGCTTGAGAACATGCCGTGGAACCAACGGATGATTGATCAAAGATAGTGTTCTCCAAACATACTGACCGTTGACAAAGTTTATTCTCTACCTCCAATGCATACGACGAGGTGAATGTTGTTTTTGGAATCAACCTAAAAGTAAGATCATAAATCAAAGTAACAATCTTCTAATGACTATCTACTATATCTCAGTAAACACGTAGATAACTTAGCCCTTTAACTTACTTATGTCAGTCAAATTTGGTGACAATAAGTTATCAAGTCTTATTCATCAACGAAGAAGGTAGTTGAAAATAATTAAAGATGGTAAAATCATAGGAAATGGGATAGGAAAATGGTTTAACGTAATGAAATTAGGAAATAAGCTCAAGAAAAATTATGTCTCGCTACGGTAATAGAAAACTTTACCTTATGCATAGTAAGACTTGGTCACGCAAAATATATTTAATTCAATCGTGCATCTAAAGAATTAGTTAGAAACCTTACCGTAATCCTAAAATATGATAAGCATATTTGGATGCTAATCAAAATTGTTGAAGCAAGCTCATGCAAAGTTATAAACTAAAAATATGGTTTTTATACAAACAGATGTTTAGAGTGATTACAATAAAGACTATACTTTGGTCCATCGCAATTAAACAGCTATTGAGGAAAATCTATACACATTAATTGTATAGATGATTATTCTAAGTATACATAGACTAGATTTCTAGAGACTAAAAAAAAGCTATTTGAGAAATTTGAATATTAGTAGAAAAAATTAATACCAAACTAGGTAGTTTTATAATACTATTAGAACGACCAGGGTCGGAATTTCATAATGAAAGTACAATTCGGAGCTTATTGTGATGCACATAGCATTACTCATAACTTCTCAGCTCCACGTACTCCACAATCAAATGGGGTAGTAGAAAGAAAGAATAGGACCTTACAAAGAGATTCTAGGATAAAGTCTAATGAACTATTCCATTCCACAAAATTTTTGCGGTGTAATCCGTTGATACGTCAATCTTATAGACTAAATAGAATTCAATTCAAAACAATACTAAAAAACTCTTTATGAAATATTTAGAGGTAAGAAAACCTTCTTTAGAATATTATAAAATATTTGGAAATCAAGTGCTATCATCTGAAATACAAAGGACTATCTAACCAAGTTTACCTAAAGTCAACGAATGTTTTTTCTAGGCTATGCTCAAAATAGTAAAGCTATTAGAACTAAATAAACAAACAAGGAAAGTCACAGAATCGCACTACAACGTGACATTCGATGAAAGTCCTCCTCCTACCAAATTATTACCAATGGTTGAAGATGATATTGTTGGTGAAGAAGAAGCCATTAGAAAGAATAACCAAATATAAATATTAATAATGAAGAAAGATGAGTCGAAAGAATTGACGAAATTGTTAACACTAAGGAGTCCCAAAAAATCAATCACCTAGATCAAGTCATAGGAAATCTCAATCAAAAGAACCTTAATATCTCAACCAAAAATCATATTAAATCTTATTGTTTTATAATTTGACAATAAACCTTAAAAAGTCAAAATGAAGGCATAAAAAGAAAAGTTGGGTTGTGGCTATGCAAGAAGAACTAAATCAATTTATAGCAAATGATGTTTGGAAATTAGTCCCTTTACCTAGTAAGTCAATCCGTCATATGAACAAAAGGTCTTTGAAATAAATTAGATGAAAAACGTCTAGTTGAATGATAGGTCGTATACAAAAGTAAGCAATCGAGATATAAACAAAACCAAACATTCAGATATTCATAATAATGGCTAATACTCGAAGGTATTAGCCTTCAAACATCATAATTAATACAAGAGTAATAGTTTTAGCGAAGGTAAACTAACCGAGTTAACGAATGATACCAAAAACTAAATGATTACAAAAGTATAAGAAATTACATGTTGTCTCCTTTGAATGCGTTGCAAGACCTCTTCTGCTCTTTTTCTCTTCTAAAAATCGAGTTTTGTGGTTTACGTATCGAGAATATGATTTAGCACACTTAAAACTCTTTTTGAGTTTTGTATTTATAGGGTTTGAAAGTTGGTTCGATACGGCTTATCCAAGGGATTGGATACGGGGTATTAGAGTTTCTTAGAGTAGGGACCACGTTTGATATCTTCCAGAATATTTTATTCCTTTTATATTTCTAATATGGCGTATTGGTCTTTTGGATACGGCGTATTGATCTTCTTTCCTTTGTGGTCTTTTGGTAAGTGTAGGCACGGATATGTCGTATCTTCCTTGATGGATACGGCGTATTAGTTTCCAGAATAGTAAATCTTCAAAATATCTTCGTTTAAGCTCCAGAATGCGCACATTTTGCTAATATTCACCAAGTACTCCATAATTACTGCAATTCTTAAATATGAATGATTAAGTAACAATTCTTTGCAATAATTATATAAAATGGGTTAATATCATGGGATAAATGATGCTATAAAATACACGTTATTTGATGTCATCAGCATGATATTATGTTTAGTGTTTGCTTATGTGCGTGTTTCTAAGAAATCCTAAAACTACCCACTTAGAAGTCGTTAAGCGTATATTTAGGTATATTAGGGGGACTACCCACTTAGGATTATGGTATTCGAAAGGAATCTGTATAGAAACTATAGTTTACGCTGACTCTGACCACGCAGGCGACTACGTTGATCAAAAGAGCACTAGTGGCATTTGTACATTCATGGGATGTTGTCTATAATCTTGATTCTCTAAGAAACAAACGACCCTTGCTATCTCCACGAGCAAAGCCGAATATGTTTTCGCCGAAAAGGCGTGTCAACAAGCATTATAGATGAAACAAGCTCTCATCGACTACAACATACGACTCAACGACATTCCGATCATGTACGACAATAAAGGCGCCATTGACTTAAGTAAAAACCCCGTCCAACACTCTAGGACTAAACATATAGAAATCCATCACCACTTCCTTCGCAACAACGTCCAAAAGGGCAACATTTCTATCGAAAAAGTTGCATCCGAAGATAACTTAGCCGATATATTAACTAAGCCCTTAAAACGCGAACTATTTAATTATTTAAGATTAGGATTAGGAATGATGGAACTAATCATGGATAGTGAACCTCCATCCTCCTAAAAATGATCGTAAGTGGAAATCTAATGAAGAAATTAACCATTATTCAAAAGATGTTAATTCTCATTACACATTCCAATTACAAACTTCGTCTCATAAACGTAATCGAGATTAGAATTTTATTAGATTATGAAATATTAATAAAATGATCATAGGTATTTTCTAAGTCTACATGTACTACCATTTGTGGTTACTACATGAAATTACAAAATTGATTGAAAAGACGAAAAGAATAATCATTGAATTACAACTCACACTTGTGTTAACGATGTTTTATTACATCTAAATGTTCATAATGTTTGTGTTATTAGAAATGGTCAAAAATATGATAAAAGTTAACACACTCCAAGTAGGATCGACTTTGTTGAAATTCCATCAAGAAATTTACAAAAACTTTAACGTTATGCTCAAAACTTGGACGTCGAATCTGAAAATTTAAACACATACTCCTTATAACATATATAAGACACTCCAATTGCCAAAACAATAAAACCAATTCTCTAAGTGCTAAAAATCAAACTCTGCCCATTTTTGAGCCACTCACGGATCCACTGATCCACCATAGGGAGATCCGTCCCCTATTTAGGTAGATCTGTGTGTCAGAAAAAGCCTCTACATATCAGTTTTTAAACAATTGGGATCACATAATACTTAATCCAAACACTCTATATGAACGAAAAAAACAAACCCTAAATCAAAAATACTCTAAATCAGCAATTGAGGCAATAAAACTTAAAGATTAACATCAAATCATCTTTACCAAACAACTATTATAAGTGACTTCATCTTATTTTTTTCTTAATTCTGAGTCTAGGGTTTTTATTTTCGCACTAAACCAAATAATTTAGGGGATTCAATTTTTCATGTATTTTATGCATGATTTAGACTAGATTATAGTAATGTATAACTATTTTGCTTCCCATAGATACTAGGTTTGCATAATTGACTAGGTTAGTGAAAATCAAATCTTCGGCAAAACCCCAAATTATTTTTTTCAAACAAAATTCTCATGACAAGGAGTTTTCAAAACCAATGTTGTTTAACTTCATTGTTAATACAACGCAAAAACATTTTCATCATGCATTTAGTCTCATGAATGCTCATACGAAGTGCATAATTCATGTGCATTTTAGTTTCATTCGACGAGCAATATCAAACTTAGGAGTGCCTTAAGGTTTGCTTATTACTATTATTAATTTTCTTTCAATCGAGTCAAGCAAACTGCACCTCCACATCGTATGCATATAGACACACACTTAGTGTTGGTTTAATTTTTGATTATACTTTATTTTACTTTTCTTATTGAAATCACTATAATATATACTTAGGTACCAAAATGGCAAGCGAGTACCAAAAAGATTATCATAAAACACTTGTGTACGCTTCAAAAATCTACAATGATCCCAACATGTCCGAGGAACTTAAGGAAATTTATAAGGCCCTTGAAAGTAGGTACATTCACGAGGGGAGACCTATTGACACCACTTTCTATCAAGACTTAAGTCAATAATCCTTAGCCAAATTTACTAGAATAAGTTTTGATTGCCTACTCTCTCTAGATGAGCAAATATGTCCTGGGTTTATCATGGAATTCTACAAAACCTTACGCCTTGATAGAAACCTAAATGATAACCATATTTTCATTTAATTTTTCTTTTTTAAATTTTGTTTGCTTAAATTATTAACTTGTTTTTTAAATTTGCATGTTTGGGTAGGATGTTAAACTATGATACTTGAAACCTTTGACAATGTTTGTGGGATATCTTAGCTTGGTGTTTTAATTAAATTACGGATTATGATGCTTGCATGCTACTTGGCTAGAGTTTTGGCTGCACAAACAGGTTCTGGTCATTTTTCAGAATGCTACGGATCTACGGATCTCCCTACATGAGATACGTACGTTGTTTAGGTGGATCCGTGTATCCCTAGACCAGGTGCCAAAATTCAAAATTTATCAATATTTTACTTTTTCCACTTTATCTTATAATCATGCTATATGATCCTACATGAGATTTTTAAACCTTAGGATATATCACAACTTCCATATAATCCAAGAACCATTATGTAAAACACTTCACCTCTTCCACCATATAATCATCACCCTTAAACTCATTTTTCTTTACATTTCTTGCAATTTTCACTCATACACCTCACTAGTTCATCACCATGACTAGTTCATCTAAAACAAACTTACCCAACTACAAGAGAAAAGCCTTACATTCGTGGTCAAATCACCTACCTATGTCAACCTTACATCCTTTAGTGAGGAACACTAAAATGAAAGAACACCATCACCATCTCTAATAGGTAAACCTCTTTCACTACCACAGTCACCATCAAAATCCTCCTCTAGTATGAGCACCTATCAAACCACTTTTTCATCCCCAAGTGAGTCACCAACACCAACTCATGTTCTTCCTCCACTAAAGCTAAGGTTCGTCATACCAATAAAGCTTGATCCTCAAGAACTTCCTCTCCAACAAACACCACCTTATGATACTCATGTCTCAATCGTGGATAATTGGCCACCAGGCCCTTCAAATCCTTTGCCACCACCACGTGTCTTACACCCACTCCCAGATTTAAGCATCCGTCACCACCTTGTTTCTCACATCCACCACCCGGATTTAAACAACCACAACCTCCACCTCCATTGTTTGTTAACATCAACATCAATGCACCTTAACTAGAAAACCATCAAAACCTACCACAAAACCTAGGAAATCAAGATTTTCCTAACCCTCCAAACAACAGCTTAGATTTCATACATCCAAATGACATGCCTCGCCTTCATAACATGTTTTGTCAATGTTGTAGTACCACTAGGCATGAAATCCACATGCTTCGTATCGGGTCAACTACATGTTTTCCTACATTTGACACCACCTTGGATCTTCATCCAACCCACCATACTTTTCGCACTAAAACCACCTTGGTGCTTCGCCAACTATACAGATTATATGGGAGAAAAGATTTTATCCTAAGATTTAAAATTTTTAGTTGTTTTTCTTTTTAATTTTTCTAGTTGTTGCCTTTTTTAGTTTGTTTCGGCTAAATGCCAAATTTTATGTTATTTCCGTTATAAGGGAATTAACATTATTAGTTGTTATGTTATGTTATGATGATGGTGGTTGTTTATGCTTATATATGCATGTGTTGTTGCTATGTATATTTTTTTGTCTACTAACTTTGTTTTGTAGCACACCTCTATAGCTCGATTCCTTGGTGCCTCAAAAAAGGGAGAGTATAAACTGAGGGGGAGCACTTGCAAATTCGTCTTCATTTTTTACTTTGCATTCATCACGAAGTTACTTTACATTCGTCAAAATACGACTTGCAAATCGCGCATCTACAACACTTTTTGCTTCGACAAAAAGGGGGAGAAGATATGTAAACTTAACCACTAAATACTTATTTAGTAACTTTTAATAAATATGAGTTTATTTTTTTTTCATCGTCAAAAAGAGGGAGATTGTTAATACAAATATTCGCGTAAACACGATATTTATATTTAATGATCTTTGAGTTTTGATAATAACAAATATAATGTCATACTACGTAAAAGTTTTCGTGAACAAGTTATTTAGTCGTAAGTTTACTTGACGACGACAAATCACTTAAAGTATGAATATGGCATTATAAAGCGTAGTTAATGATCAAAGAAAAATATCTTTTCTTGCATTCAAACTTAATCATTTGCATAAACCTTTTCTAATCAAATGATTTCAAGAAAACACATGATTAATTATAAGCTAGTTTATTAATCATGTAAGACAAAATAGGAATAACCATAAGTGGAAACAATATGTAAGACAAAATAGGAATAACCATAAGTGGAAACAATCTTTCCAAATATTTTCAAATCTTCCCAAATCTAGAAAATCTTTCCTTATTTATGTTAAATTATATTTTCCTTCTAGAAGAATCTAATAAATCTGATTTTTAAGTACATAAGAATATTTTGTTAAGATTTGGGGTTAATCACTAAAATATAAAATCTGGGCCAGCTGCACCCCACGGATCCACCTAAACCAAAGACGGATCCATGGCAAGGTGGATCTGTGGATCCGTGCGTCCTGACAGATGAACCAGGTTTGAATTTCAAATGTTGAATATAAATACCAACCTCATGTCTTCATTTTTGACAACCCTTTCTAATATTTTTCTCTCTTCTATATTTATTTTTTACATTCTTTAATTATTATACATATTCTATAATCCATTACAAGTGATCCAATTATTCTACTCTTTAGTGAAGAACACAAACGAAGACGTGAAGCTTCAAGTGTTATTAGTTTAGTTGAGTCATCACATTTGTGATATTTATCTATCTTCAATCTCTTGTGTTGTGTGTATCATATGTGTATGATAGGTTAGTATTTTAGGCCTTAAAATATGTAGTGTGTTAGATTGGTTCTAACTTGAAGTAGAACTCGGTATTTAGCTTAGTACCAAAAAAAAGTGTAAGCGATGTGTACGGTTTTCTCCGCCTAAAGGGAGCTTGTTGACATAGTGAAAAAAACTCTCAAGTTGGGTACTTGAGGAGTGGAGTAGGGTGAAGAGGAGCTTCGTAGCCAAACCACTATAAATCATTATGTCATTGGTTTGATGTTTCTTATCTTTACTTATTTATATTCCGCATTTACATATTTATTTATTACAACGCTATCATATACACTTGTGTATATCTCTCAACTTCACATAAGCCAACAATCTAAGTTTTAATTTTAAAATGGTAAAACTGTTCAACCCTCCTTCTAGTTTCCACACATACCCTACACCTAATGTTACAACTCTTGTAAAGACCTCTTTGATAGTATTTCCTAGGTGCTTACGCCAAAGTGGTGGAGGTTTGATCATTTATCAAGCTTATGGTAATCTATATGTTACGCCAGGTAGTGAGTGTTATTTTTACCATTTCCAATATTGTTATAATTCATTATACACCCAAATGAAAGAGAGAATCCAAACACTTATGTGAGGTACTAGTATATTGATAACATCAAATATTTAATACTTTTTGATGGCAAAATACCCCCTATATTACCTGCAAATGTTTCACTAACACTCGAAAACGAGATATTTTCCATCATTTTGTAGTTTTCAGGTGAAATGCGGGAAAGTGACAAGAAACAAGGGAAAAATGACTTAAAGTGTAATTTTCTGAAGAATGTTACGGCGTAACTCCAAAAATGGTTACATCGTAACATATATAAAGCAAGTACGAAGATCAAGGAAAACTTTACGGCGTAACACCATATCTAGTTACGCCGTAAACAAATATTTAAGAAAGAAATCTTACCATAGATAGAGTTACGGCGTAAAACCCTACATCGTTACGCTGTAACCATGAAGATCCACAAATATGAAAGGAAGATCACGTACTTATGGACATTATTTAAAGGTTACCACCCAGCTAACACCATATCTAGTTACGCCGTAACAACTGCTTAAATATAGAAAGGCGACAAAGGCTTCCAACCTTCAAAGAATTCCGACATCACTTCCATAGTTACCGCGATACCTATAAATAGAGCCCTCATTCGAGCTATTCCGACATCACTTCCTCCACAGCCAATTGGAAAGGCGACAAAGGCCTCCAACCTTCGAAGAATTCCACCTGGAGTCTAAGGGAGATCACACTTACTTACTTTTTGTATTTAAATCGCGTTTCAAATATGAATAGCTGAAGAATAATGAGGTTTCATCTATTATTTCTTTATGTTTTTGCTGTGTTTCCGTTACCATGAGCGGCTAAGCACTTAAAGTGCTGGCCTAGTTATGTAATTACTGTTGTTATGATGTTTGTTTCCTGTTAGATTATGGTTTTGTTAGATATTCCTTGACTATCATGTAACTTTGGGTTTTGGTAGTACGGATGGTTTGGACCTTGCTTGCCCTATTATTAAGATTATCTAGTCGTCATTAATGGGACTATCGGGTACAAAGGGGGAAGCTATGACTTGTTTCGACCCCTAGTGTAGGAACTAACCGGTCACCGCACTTATCACTCAATATACTTAAAAAGAACAGGAACTCTTTCAGAGAGGGTTAATAATCTGTATAGGTTATTAGATCAGTTCTACAAATAGTTGGGATGAATCACTGCAACCTGGATATCCTACCTCCTATACGATTTAGACTGAGTCGGAATCGCGAGAAGTATAGGATAGACTATATATGCCTATTCAAGTCTATCGACCTTAGAAACCACTAATAAAACCAAAGTTTAACATTGAAGAGGAAAACGTTTTCATAACAGTAATAATGAAGTAACTAGGTTAGCATGTTTTCTCTCTTGATATCTCCAACTCTATTTATTTTCAGTATTTAATTTTATTGTTATTTTAAATTCATTTCAAATCAAATCAAAAAACCATTTCTTAACATGACGTTTCAAATTAAAACTAATTACAACTTAGCTCTTAGGATGACCTCGGATTTACCATTCTATACTACCCGCGATCGGGTTCTCTGGCGGTTAGTACGTTGTTAAGTAGATCGAGTTTTATAAATTTAAAACTTGGTAAAAATATATTTTAAAAGAAAATACGCATCAAGTTTTTGGCGCCGTTGCCGGGGAGCTAAAAAAATTAAAATTAATTTGATTATTTGATTATTTCTCTTCTTTCTCTAAACTCTATATATGCAGGAACTATGGCTGGAGTAGACTTCAATACTCTCACCATGGAACAATACTTAGCATTGTCACGAGAAAACTAGGCATCGGGCGTGGTTAAACCCAAAATCGGAGGCAATGTCAATTTCAAAATCAAGAGCCAATTCATGCGTAAATTAAGGGAAGACACTTTCTCCGGGAACAAAGATGAGGATGCTCACGATCACATTGATTAGGTCCTCAGCATCGTTGGCTTATTCAACATTCCCGGAGTCTCTAAAGACGCAGTTATGCTTCGAGTTTTCCCCTTTACTCTTACTGAATCCGCAAAAAAGTGGGTGGACAGACTCGCCCCAGGAACTATCAATACCTAGGATCTCCTCAAAAAAGCCTTTATCCAAAGGTATTGCCCACCTTCCATGACCGTAAAGCAGCTGAAGAAATCACAACATCAAGCAACGAAGAGATGAGTCTAAAAAAAATTTTATGTTTTTTATACCAGGCCTAGGAGCGGTATAATGACCTATTATACAAGTGCATTACTCACGATATCAATAGTCATCAAAAGGTAAATATCTTTTATAAGGGTTTGAGCACTATGAACCGTCAATTGCTTGATTCACAGGGACCAATCCCTGGGATGACACCAGCCCAAGCTCTCATAACAATTTAGACCATGGCGGACCATTCTCAAAAATGGCGCGATGGAACAACAAGCAAGAATATTGGAAGCAGTAGTAGCAATGATGGACTAACTACTTTGGTAAATAAGTTGGACAACCTGGGAAGAAACATAAAGAAGCTAAAGGAAAGTGTTCATGAAATCCAGGTTGGATGCCAAATTTGTGAAGGACCTTACCTCGACAAGGATTGCCCCCTCAACAAGGAAGTTAAACAAGTTGAAGAGGTCAGATAAGGAGAATTTAGACAAACAGCGCCTTTTAACGAGAATAATGGGGGAAAGTTTTGTGTAGGACCACCTGGATACTACACTAAGACTGATAACCGTCCACCATATGGTGAAAGGAGGCAAAGCTTAGAAGAAATGTTGGCTAAGCATCAAGAGGAATCTGCTCAAAGAAGTACTGAAATGGAGGTGTGGATTAAAAAACTTCAAGAGAATGCCGAGATTAACACTAGGAACCAAAACGCCTCACTTAAAACTTAGAAACTCAGATCGAGCAATTAACTGAAGAACTATGTTCTAGGAACGAAAAATCTGAACAAGCAAAGATAGTAATTGTTGAACATAAGGGACCCAGCTCTCCTAAGAAACTTAAGAATCTCCACAGAATATCCTTCCTCTCTGACTCTCAGGAAGAAAACACCAATGATCAACTACCTACGAAGGAATCTAATCCAGGACATTTTACGCTTCCCTGCACCATCCGTAACTTTAACTTTTATTCCATGGCCGATTTAGGAGCTAGTGTAAATGTTCTGCCTAGGAATATTTTTGAGTATTTGGGAATTACAAACCATAGTGAAACAAGATGCAAAGTAAAATGGCAGATAGAGAAAAAAAGCACATGATGGGGATAGTTAGAGAACATACTCGTAAAAATTGATAAATTCCTGTTCCTATCCGACTTCGTAATTCTAGATCAAACCCCCACTTCAACTGTCATTTTAGGAAGACCCTTTTTGGCCATCGTTCACGCCTAGATTAGTGTTTTTAAAAAAGAAATATCAGTAGGGATAGGTGACAAAAGGGTAACATTTAACATAAATAGGAATGACCATAACTTCTCCCCTACTGAGGGAATCTTTATGTTAAACTCGATTAACACTGATGAACCAATCACTAAAAGATTGAAGATAAGTGACGACACTGCTCAACACACACATTTTTGTAAACCATTATACAATAATTGTTATAAGGACTTTAAGGCTTTGGGCCATCTTGTAAGCCCGATTTAGAACAAAGTGGTGAGTGGGGATATCGAATACGCTATGTAAAACAAAATATTGGTTTTTCCTTAATAACAACGAAAGGAAGGAAATGAAAGGAGGTGGAGTATCATTTTTGAACTTTTTAATGATAAGCTATGGTCAGCTGTTTAGGTAATAGGACTCTGTTTTGATTGAGAGTTTTCGAAATGGTGTAACGAAAATTCTCATGATGAGAAACCTAGGCCTAGAGATTACACTTTTAAAGAATGGGTAAAGCTTAAGAAAAGGACACCTAGACATAAGTAAATCAGTTAGGAAAGATTTATTTAGATTATGGGTGATTGGTCAGTTTACTAAGGCATTAGATGTTGATAAAGACCCTTTAGAAAGATGTTTAGATGAATATAATTGGGTATTCCATAAGGAAATAGAAAAACTTGCAGATGAATATGAAATAAAAATTGAAGAAAAAGGGCAAGTCTTGAAGAAATATGGACAAAATGTAAAAGAGCTCGATGTAAGGATAAAGATTGGTGGTATGAGGATGAATAAAAAACAAAGTTAGGTAATAAAGATTACAATCCACCAATAGTGTATACAGAAACATTTGAAGTGACCAAATATAAGTTCAACAACGGATGCAGCTTCATATGTGTTAGTGGTGAGAATAATGAAACCCTGTCCTTAGGAAGGAAAAATGGATCAAGGTTTAGGAAAATGATAATGGAGGAAATGGAAGAAGTCCTCGGGAATGACGGAGAGGACTCTCCACAACATAGAATGGTCATGAGTCTAACTTAAAGACTCGTTAATAAACAAAATGCTTGTCGGGAGATAACCCGTCCTTTAGTTAAGAAAAACTTTCCTTTTTGTAATTAGTTGGTTTGCATAGTTGTTTCTTACTTTTGTTTTGCAGATCCAGATTAGGAGGAATTTATGAGACCAGCTCGAATCATAATCATGTGGTTAACTTTGCTGAGAACGACAGAGTACTCGTAAACCACTTAAGTTTACGCCGTAACCACTGTAGTTACGACGTAAGCCATTTCATGTTACGCCTTAAGCACTTAAAACTTTAAATTTTAACCCACTGATTACGGACGTAACCACCGAAAAGTTTTAAGCCGTAAACCTCCTTTCAGAAATCTAAAAAAATTTAAGTTTAATAACATGTCTAAACTTGTATAACAGTAAATGGACTTTGTTGGGTATAGATCATTGGAGCCCTGCACAGACTAAACTCGTCCACGATAGGCCTCCAATTGGTTTAAAAAGGCTTGTTCACATATGCTAAATGCAACAGTGATTCCGACGAAAGTGAGTTAGGTTTGTATTTCCTGTACAATTCATAATTCTTGTAGAATGATTTTATGCTTTGGTTTGTTTTTGTGATCACAGGGGATAAAGAGCTTGCGGGAAGACGGAAATAATTTAAAGATTTTCGCCATATTTCAAATTTCAAAGGAATGCTCAGGGAGTTTCTTGTCTTAATTCTACTCTTTCCTTTTTATTTCATTTCCTTAATGTACAATAGGGACATTGTACAAATCAAGTTGGGGTTGGGGAAAAAAAAAGAAAGATATAATTAGATACTGTGACGTATGTTTTGCCTTTGATTTTCTAGTCTTCTTTGAAAATTATGCCAATTTTAAAAATTTTGACAAATTTTTTCTTAAAAACTAGAATTAATCTTTGCCGAATGCACATTACCCTTTATTATTACTTGGTGAGATTTAAGCCTAATATTCTGTTTCCATCATATTATTCTACCAAAATATTAAGTGTGCCGGTAGTATTGTAGACTTTAGAACTTGGCATGGTACATTAATTTCGAGGACCTTAATTATTATCAAGGAAAGATATTTCAAAGAAGTCAACACTTATGAAATCACCCCAAGATAACTATATGTATTGTGTTTTATCAACTTGTTACAGCTGACTGGTCGACCTTCAGGGACCTCGCTTGATAAACCCTTTTGTTGCACTCATTATTAGTGCAAGATACCCCTAGATCACGTTTATTAAACCAATCTATGTTTCCACCCAATGTTAAATGTATCGTTACACCATTTTGCCGTAACCTACCATGTAGTCTATAGTTATCTTTGTTTTGAAATTTTTGGCTACTTAAGTCCATGGTTTAGGGGGAATGGGAACGAAAATTATATGCATTCGTGGAAGACCAATTAGTTATGATCTATCCTGTATCACACATTTGACAATTGTTATCTCAAGTGGGTGATGTGCGTATAATATCGAGTGTTGCAGGGGAAATAATTAAAGATATAAACTCCTGCAACATTTGCATATTTATCATGAAGAATATGAAGAAAAGAGGGTGAAACAAAAAAGCCACTCATATGCTAAACAAAATGTAAAGATGGTGCAATATAAAAAATAAAAAATGGAGCTAGTAGCCCATTTTTGCACCAAGACATCTTAGTAATTATAAAAATGGAGCTAATAGCCCATTCTTACACCAAGTCATCCCAATACTCATGAAGAATGTAGCTAGTAGCCCATTATTAAAGATCAGATTTCCAGACTTAGACTCTTAGACCCATTGATGGATAATGGCAAGTTATGACAACCTTAGATTTCTTTAGACTATTTGTTTTGTGTTTTTATATTAACAACCATTAAATGTGTATCCCATGTCTATCCCAACCCCTTTATCACCCTTTAAAACCATATTACCCATGTTGCTTTTGAGATTTATTTAGACCCTAAGTCCTAACTATGCATATTTGTGTACTCCAAGCTTTGATGAGAATACATGCTATATACTGTGCCACATTTGCGCGAATCACCTCAAAAATAAACACTTAGACTAAATGAGAGCTGAGTTGACTTTTTATCCGCCTTTGTGAGGTGTTTCGTCTTTTATGTTTTCAAGCATAATAGTATTATATAAATTCATTTCTTGTAAATATTCTCGAGAAAATCTTTTTATGAAATGTTTTAACAGGTTCTACTTGAGGGCAAGCAAATCAATTGGGTAAATATTTGATAACATCAAACATGTTAATACTTTTGGTGCAAATGTTTCACTAATACTCGAAAACGAGATATTTTCTATCATTTTGTAGTTTTCAGGTGAAATGTAGGAAAGTGACAAGAAACAAGAGTAAAGGACTCAAAGTGTAAATATTTGAAGAATGTTACGGCGTAACACCAAAAATGGTTACACCGTAACATAAATTAAGCAAGTACGAAGATCAAGGACTACTTTAACGACGTAACACCATATCTAGTTACACCGTAAACATAATACTGTGTGAAAAGGAAATCTTGCCATAGATAGAGTTACGACGTAACACCCTATATGGTTACGCCGTAACCATGAAGATCCACAAATATGGAATGAAGATCACGTACTTATGGACATTATTTGAAGGTTACGGCGTAACACCATATCTGGTTACGCCGTAACAACTGCTTAAATATGGAATGCCGTGTAAGAAGGTTACGGCGTAACACCTTTATTGGTTACGCCGTAACAGGTTTGATACCTATAAATAGAGGCCTCATTCAAGCTATTCTGACATCACTTCCTCCACAACTATTCTGACATCACTTCCTCCACAACCAATTGGAGAGGCGACAAAGGCTTCCAACCTTCAAAGAATTCCACCTGGAGTCCAAGGGAGATCACACTTTACTTACTTTTTGTATTTAATCATTCAAATACGAATACTGTAAGAATTATGAGTTTTCAATCTATGATTTCTTCTATTTCTTGCTGTGTTTCTGTTACCATGAGCGGCTAAGGACTTAAAGTGCTAGCCTAGTTATGTAGTTACTTTTGTTATGATTGTTTCCTGTTAGATTATGGTTTTGTTAGATATTCCTTGACTATCGTGTAACCCTGGGTTTTGGTAGTACGAGTGGTTTGGACCTTGCTTGCCCCATTATTAGATTATCTTGTCAATATGGGATCCAAAGGGTACTTGGGAGGATCACTAACTCCTTGCCTAGTGTAGGAACTAACCGGTCATCGCACTTATCACTCAATATATTTAAAAAGCATAGGAACTCTTTCAAAGAGGGTTAATAATCTGATTAGTTATTAGATATGTTTTGGGAATAGTTGGGATTAATCATTGCAACATGGATATCTTACCTCCTATACGATTTGGACTAAGTCAGAATCGCGGGAAGTATAGGATAGACTGCATATGCATATTTAAGTCTATCGACCTTAGAAACCGCTAATGAAACCATAGTTTAACATTGCACAGGAAAACGTTTTCATAACAGTAGTAATGAAGTAACTAGGTTAGCACGTTTTCTCTCTTGATATCTCATACTCCTTTAATATTTAGTAAGTTATTTTATTGTTATTTTAATTCCTTTCAATTCAAATCAAAAACCATTTTCTAAACATGACATTTCAAATTAAAACTAATTACAACTTAGCTCTTGGGACGACCTCGGATTTACCATTCTATACTACCCACGATCGGGTTCTCTGCCCGTTAGTGCGTTGTCAGGTAGATCGAGTTTTATAAATTTAAAACTTGGTAAAAATATATTTTAAAATAAAATACGCATCAAGTTTTTGGCGCCGTTGCCGGGGAGCTAAAAATTAGAATTAATTTGATTATTTCATTATTTCTCTTCTTTCCCTAAACTCTATATCTGCAGGAACTATGGCAGGAGTAGACGTCGATACTCTCACCATGGAACAATACTTAGCATTGTCACGAGAAAACCAGGCACCGGGCGTGGTTAAACCCGAAATCAGAGGCAATGTCAATTTCGAAATCAAGAGTCAATTCATGCGCGAATTGAGGGAAGACACTTTCTCCGGGAACAAAGACGAGGATGCTCACGATCACATTGATCGGGTCCTCAGCATCGTTGGCTTATTCAATATTC